>JACXGM010036165.1:0-11887 GCA_016801145.1 Umbra pygmaea
AAGTGACGAGCAAATCTTTGCAGTTGGTACAGATACAACTTAAATAATCTCGAATGTTCACCGATCCAGTTAGCTCTTCTAGTGCAAGTGTATAGTTAGGCTTGTCTCTTCCTAAAAGTAAATATACTTTTTTACGGATTGTATCAAAGTTTGATCCACAAACGCGACATACTTCGAGTGCTTTTGATGGAGTTGTTTTGATGTGCCATGATGTTGCCATAAATAAATATATGATACAACGAATACTCCGTTCTGTTGTTTCCCTCAGGTAGATTAATTGAAACGCACACACCGATGAAAACACCGCGCCATGATTAAGCACCGCCTTTGCACAATCCTGATTCGTCCAAATTATCAGGGACGCAAACAGAAAACCACGTGACATTGCATATCATTATTTCTCTTACTCCAGGCATTGCTGACAGAGTCTATACTAATACAGACTCTGCCGACGAGAGATTGGACCAAAACTAAAGTGATACTTTTCTCATGACATTGCTTGATATAGATCATTTTGAGATTTACATTATGTTGATATTTGGATTTTCGAAACATCAGCTGCTTTTCTCACATATGTTTGAAACACATTTTTCTGCACACAAGCAGACTATTTGATATAACAGCTAATATTATATTACGTATTCTAAAACTAAGAGTATTTTTTAACTTCAACTTCACAGATGATGCTTTGTTATATTTTTTAGTTAACATGGGTGTACATCAAATTGTTATGGAGTGATTGTGATATACAGACTAAAAACAATGCTGCCTGTAAATTACTGTAAATGTAATAACATACAGTAATACATTGTAAAGCAATAAACAGTACCGATGCTGTAAATACACTCACCTAAAGGATTATTAGGAACACAATAGTAATACTGTGTTTGACCCCCTTTTGCCTTTAGAACTGCCTTAATTCTACGTGGCATTGATTCAACAAGGTGCTGAAAGCATTCTTTAGAAATGTTGACCCATATTGATAGGATAGCATCTTGCAGTTGATGGAGATTTGGGGGATGCACATACAGGGCACGAAGCTCCCGTTCCACCACATCCCAAAGATGCTCTATTGGGTTGAGATCTGGTGACTGTGGTGGCCATTTTAGTACAGTGAACTCATTGTCATGTTTAAGAAACCAATTTGAAATGATTTGAGCTTTGTGACATGGTGCATTATCCTGCTGGAAGTAGCCATCATGGGTACATGGTGGCCATAAAGGGATTGACATGGTCAGAAACAATGCTCAGGTAGGCCGTGGCATTTAAACGATGCCCAATTGGCACTAAGGGACCTAAAGTGTGCCAAGAAAACATCCCACAAACCATTACACCACCACCACCATCCTGCACAGTGGTAACAAGGCATGATGGATCCATGTTCTCATTCTGTTTACACCTAATTTTGACTCTACCATCTGAATGTCTCAACAGAAATCGAGACTCATCAGAGCTCTTGCAAATTCTAGCCTCTTTTTCCTATTTGTGGTGGAGATGAGTGGTATCTGGTGGGGTCTTCTGCTGTTTTTGGCCATCCGCCTCAAGGTTGTGCATGTTGTGTCTTCACAAAGGCTTTGCTGCATACCTCGGTTGTAACGAGTGGTTATTTCATTCAAAGCTGCCCTCCTATCAGCTTGAAGTAGTCGGCCCATTCTCCTCTGACCTCTAGCATCAACAAGGCATTTTCGCCCAAAGGACGGCCGCATACTGGATGTTTTTCCCATTTCACACCATTCTTTGTAAACACTAGAAATGGTTGTGCGTGAAAATCACAGTAACTGAGCAGATTGTGAAATACTCAGACCAGCCCGTCTGGCACCAACAACCATGCCACGCTCAAATTGCTTAAATCACCTTTCTTTCCTATTCTGACATTCAGTTTGGAGTTCAGGAGATTGTCTTGACCAGGACCACACCCCTAAATGCATTGAAGCAACTGCCATGTGATTGGTTGAGTAGATCATTGTAATTAAGGAGAAATTAAACGGGTGTCCCTGATAATCCTTTAGGTGAGTGTAAATACACAGCACTTTATTGCCAGTAATTTCTGGCAATTAAAAATGGGGTTGTTCTATTGACCCAGAAGTTGGGTTATATTAACTACAATGTTGGGTTTTTCTTCCTTCCTTGTTGCACTGTCCTAAAAGGTCTAATGTCAGAAATAAATGGAACTACTGCACATTACTACACATATATTCCTCCTCCAGTCATACCCCTCCCACCATCTTATTTAATTTGGTTGTTGCCATGGAAATTAATGAGTTTTTTGCTCTGTTGGTTCTGATGTTAGGATATCTATATCTATGACCAGAAGGGAGCAGCATGAACTCCACTGAAAGCTAATGGGTTATAACCAATGATTTTTCCACAGATTTTAATAATCTTCCCTAATTTATTCCTATCTGTGATTTTTGAATGACCATACCAGCATGTCCATAGAATACAATAGGAGAGAATAGACTACTCTCAATAAAGGACTTGTAAAAAAAAGAGTCAGAATTTTGTTATTTTGTTTCCTAAGAAAATACCAGTGTTGTTGGCCCTTTTTAAAAACAGCATCAGCACTCTGATCCCAGGATACATTTTGGTCAATGATGATGATAATAATAATAATAATAATAAACCTTTATATAGCACCTTTCATACAAGGAATGCAGCTCAAAGTGCTTTACATCAATAAAAGTCAAATGAAATGAAAGAAATTTGCATCAATAAAAACATTTACACCAATAAAAGACAAAGAAATGTAAAAACAAAATGTAAAACATAAAAAGCATAGAGCATGTTTGCATGCAATGAAATAGAAATATGAAATGTAAAGGTACATATTAAAAGACAGAAAGCATAAAAGGCAATACAGGTCCCATTCATCCTGCAAAGCAGGGACCAGTGTTGTAGTCCTCGAGACCACTTTTTGATGGTCTCGGTCTCGTCTCGGTCTCGACCGCATTTGTACTCTTGTCTCGGTCTCGGATATTGAGGACTCAGGACTTTTTTTCAAGACCAGTCAAGACCATAACTGTGGAAATATCACTAAATTGCCAGTATATTGTCTATTTTTATGTTGACATCTTTGCTTTTATTGGATGTAAAACGTACTGATTCAAATCCAAGCAATAACATGACTCATGGCTAATTATGTATTTTTGTTACCGCTGTCACCCGCCCCCTTTTCACTCGCACTCCCAAGAAAGTGAGCTGTATTTGTCTGGGAGCGGGAGAAGATGTCTGTAAAATCTTCAGTAATACAATTCGGCTACAAAAATTGTAAAGAATATATTTGTAAAACAAAATCCAGAAGAAAGCATACAGCTTCTTGTAAATACTGCAGTGCTTCGATTTCAAAGACGGTGGGAACTAAGTCAAACTTTTATTGTTACTTAGAGAGGAAGCACAAAGAAGGTAAGCTATAAGAGTGATGTTTAGCAAAGCTGGCTAGCTAACGTTAGCAACCTGCCTCGGATGGGGATTGACAACCGGTTCCACTCGAGTAAATTTTTGTTCCACCATAGTCTTAATTGATCGATGAGTAATGTAGACAAACTGCTGCGTGTGTGTAGCTAATGTTAAGTTACATCAACCTTAGCTAATGTCAGCTGCATACAGCTCCCGACATTAAAGCTACGCGCCGAGGTGACGCTCCCTCGTTTGGGTGAGAGAGCTAACATAGAAATATGAGCATAGAGTGGAGACTGAGTAATGCGCCTCAAATTATATGAGAAATTACTAAATTAAATAGGTTATTGTATGGCACATGGCACGTTACTTTCAGAGAGCTAATTTTTAAGTTCCAATTTACAGTTGCAGGTCAAATATATTACTTTTTACCAGCAAACACTTTCTGGCTCATACCATATCAATCATTTAACTTCCTTGTTTACCTATTTGAAAATTGTGATGGCCAAAATACCATTGATTTATATAGTGTTTACTTTTTGATGAAACTGCTCCCAATTAAATCAATTTTGTACTTTTATAAATCACATGCAGTTAGGCCACTGACTTTCTGAACTCTTTGTATTAGGTATCTTTTGTTGCTTTGATTACACATTAAAGCTATAAAAGACTGTTACTTACAATAGTTGTTTCTAAAAATAAACATTTCACATAGAATTACTGTATTCATTACAATACACAGCTTTTCAAAATTTTCTACGTTTTACACATTTAGCTTTGTTGTTTTGAAAAAAAAAGGATTGTTGTTGGTTTAAAAACAACATAACTTTATGTATTGTTGATAAAAGGCAGAGAAAAGTGAAGACTTAAGTAATGAATGATTAATAATTGTTTTACATTCTGTACTAAATGATTGTCACGCCCTCCCTCTGTCTTGGTCTCGGCTTGGTCTCGGCCCCTTAACCCTGCAAAGTCGATTGACGCTCTAGAGTGTCAAACACGATTATCTCACGAACCGTACATGCTATCAACTAGAGCTTGGTACCGTTGGAAAGGGGAGAATTAGACGCAAATAATGAGTGGTGGCACATCTCTGTGTTACTCACAGCCGGAGATATCGCGCCTCAAAGCCGACGATGGTCTTTCTTTTTGACTAAAAATATCACAGACAGGAAGTAGGAAGTCAAAATGACAAAATAACACATTTTTCAATAACATAGGACATCATCCTGCATAAAACAACCATTTTTGGAGTTGGATTTTAGCTGGGTTTTAAAAACGTATAGAAGTCTAGTTAGAAATGAGTATAGCATTTTGATGTTGACTTGTTTGTATGGCCTCCAAACTTTGCACACAGGTCCAGGAGCCCTGGGGGCTTGAAAATAAGTAATAAAAAGCCTTATTCATTATAGTTTACTTGCTTTTACACATAAAAAACAACAAAATATACATACGTTCTTTAGTTTTTTGGGATAAATATTTAATAAAACATAAAATTCAATGACCCGGGATGTTGGATTTCATTCATCCATGTTGTAGCAATGGGTCTGCTGAGTCCAGGACCATAAGGCACTTCACTATAGGTCAAAGTATGACCTTTCTAGAGGCTAAAAAGTCAACTATATGCCAGGCGGACCTAAAACCTTTTAGACCTTGAAGGGTTAAAGTCTTGGTCTTGTCTCGGTCTCGATACACTTTAGTCTTGGTCTTGGTCTCGGGTTAGCTGGTCTTGACTAAAACACTGGCAGGGACACAGGAAGGGTCCACTCATGGGAAACAGGTTCTCTGACGGGGGGAATGCACCCTCACCCGGAATAACTCAGCCCAACCCACAGCACATGTACTGTCCAATCAGCTCACACTTCTCCCCTACTGCCTGGACACCAGGACTTAAAGAAGCTCCACTGGGGTCTATGATACCTGGTGGAGCACTTTCAATTCTAAAATATATTGGAACATTGCTGGTCATGATCTTTGTGTGTGTTAATATTTCCTTCCTAAACAGGCCTTGGTATCTGTCCTCTGGACTCCGGAAGCCTGAAAGGTGACCGAACCTCCTGCCTCAGATAGGACAGCGAGTAGGAGCTGAACCATGCTCCAGGCTGAAAGATGAGTATGGATATACAATGGGTCATACACCACATACATTTATCTACAACAAGTAGAGACATGGCCCCCTGGGGTTATCTCAGGACCAAATTATGCTACACAAATTTGCTAATATAGAATCCACCCATCTCCTAGCCCGCATAGTCAAGGGATGTTTTTTCCACACACAAATAAATGGATAGTATTTTCCAGCATCCATGCACATACACCAAAGTTTCAAGTTCCAATACTGGACTAACCAGACAATCCCTATTCCATTAATAATAATGTCTTTACACAAAGGTGTTACAACACAACAGTTCTGTTGGCTGCCACCAACATGCTACAAACATGTTGCTGCACCCAATAGAACACATCATGACATGTCATTGCTTTGCATAGCATAACCGTCCCTACAGGTGATTTTCAGAACCAGATGTTTTTATCTGGGCAGAACACAGGTCAGGCATGTGTCTATTGGCTTTTAAGGCATTACATGGTCTGGATCCATTATATATCACAGATCTTCTCGCTTTGTATCACGCCCCCAGGACCCTCAGATCGTAAAACAAAACCCTTTTAGCTATCCCACAGTCTCGGACGAAAACTAGGGGTGATTGTGCTTTTTCAGTTGTGGCCCCGAGACTGTGGAATACGCTACCGATTAGCGTTAGGTCCTCTCCTACCACAGAGACATTTAAATGTTGTCTTAAAACCCATTTTTTATCTCTGGCATTTGAGTCAGCGTAAGGAGATTTGTATCTTACTGTGTAATTGTCCTGTCTGATTTTGTTTTGTTACATGTGTGTACTCTTACCTGTGTACAGCACATTGTTCAGCAACTGCTGTTTTTAAATGTGATTTATAAATAAAATTACTTGACTTAACTTGACAATGCTGTTATTTCTGGTCCTTATTAAAAACATCTCAACAATCCCACAATGATTTCCAGTGCGTTGTGACGGTCGTCTTCTCGCGGCGGACCTTGAGACGAAACGGGCGATCTGTAGTGGGAAATTAATGTTCACAGGACCAAATAATGACTACATTCACATTGGGTTACACACGGCATGTTTTTCTTTACAGATAACTATTCTAGTTTGCTGGCCAGAATGTTGAAGGTTCCACAGTCAAATGTTTGTTCCCCCCCTGGGGTGGGACAGTTCAATATCATGTAAATGTGTAAGGCCCATTCTTTTGTAATGGTATTTGCGCCAGTACAGCGGTTCCACAGGAAACGTATGTTTTCCCCCCTCGGGGAGGACATTTCAGATTCATGTAAATGTTATAACACTGTTCTATTGTTGCTACTAAGGCTAGAGCCAGCGAGATTGTGCATAATTAAATTATGTAATGTGGGGGTGCCAAGCCTGTTTGTTCTATCACCGCAAAGTGAAGTGATCACCATTTAGTATGCAACAGGGGAGGAGTTTGGGGATCACCTGGGTGCAAAGCATAAATTGCTTGTTGTTAGTCTAGTTAGTTGAGCAATCTTTGCTCTAGCCGTGTGATTAGATATAGGATAATTGTAGTTGTTGGAATGCCAAAGGATTTCAGAACGTGAACAATTTTAGGTATGTAACTTGTATTTCGTTGTCCGGTTGAAGAGTTGTATTTGTTATGCTCTTTATCTGGAATTAAATGTTATTTGATTGTATACTGAATTCCGTCTGAGTCTCCTACAGTTATTACCAGTAATAAAAATAAAAAAAAAGAGATTTTCGGGTGTTGCTCGCTACCTTGTTAACTACATTCACTAGTTTCTGCTATTATCACACACACACTTTGCTAGCAAGCTATTCAGGCTTCCCGTGTAATCACTGAGACGTAAAGCTACTTGCACCGGCACCCTCAGCCGGCACAAGAAGACATTTTTGTGTTGCAATTTGGCAAAGGAGAAAAGTTTAGCCCACCCTTGGGCATTCCTTATCCTTCGCCCCTATTATTCAGTTCAGTCTCCGGAGACATTTCTGCTCTTAGGGGCAAGCCAATGAACCTTAGATCTCGCACGGCTGATGCAGGCGTATTCCGTGAGAACAAATAGCCCGTACATATTACATATTTAGCGTGGCTTGGAGCGCCCAGGATAGCTACCTGGCGGCTTCCAAGTTCACGCTAGTGAGGCTCGCTGGTTGAACTTGCTCAGCTAACACAAACACATGGAGTCAGATTTATAGATAATAAATATCTACGAGGCAAATAAGATCAATTAAGATCATTCTCCACGCTTCTCATTTAGCACATTATTTATCTGTTTAACTCAGAACATTGCCCCAAGGGAAAAGGAAATATACCAATTATTAATGTTTTAATTTCATGTGCATATTAATGGTATTCTCTCTTTCCCCTAACTACATACACTCTAAAAACAAAAGGTTCTAAATAGCACTAAAAGTGGTTAATGGCTTGTAATAATAGGGGAACCACTTTAAGTGCTATATAGCACATATCTTTAAAAATGGTGCCATGTAGAACCATAAGAGGTGCCATATAGCACCTTAAGCACCTCATAGAACCGCTGAAGAACTGCTGAAGAACCGCTGGAGAAGTAGTGGTGCTATATAGCACCTCAACAATTTAAAGAACCTGTTAAGCCCAGTTTGGTTCTTCAGCGGTTCTTTTGGGTGGTTAAGGTGTTATATTGAACCTCTTATGGTTCTACATAGCACCATTTTTAAAGATAGGTGCTATATAGCACTTAAAGTGGTTCCCCTATGATTACAAGCCATGAACCGCTTTTAGTGCTATTTAGAACCTTTTGTTTTTAGAGTGTATACACAAAAACAAATGGTGCTCAATAGCACTAAAAGTGGTTCAGTGGTTCAATGCCTTTTTAATGCCATTTTTACATTTTTAATGCCATATACGCGACCCATGACTAACCACAGATATTATTTTTATATCATTTTTTTTAAGGACATGTCCCAAATTACAACCATTAAGTTTGATGATGATGATGCAATGATGAAACTATAGCAGCTTAAAATGTCAATTTATTTGGAGATATTTCAAAATTAGCAGGAACTCTACTTCAAGCTGAGAGCCACAATTATTCAAAAAACTTGCTTTAGTAAAAGAGTGTGCAAAACAACAAACCAGGGCACAGACGGCTCAAAGATTAGGGAATCAGACTTGTAGTCGGAAGGTTGCCGGTTTGATTCCCGACTGTGCCAGATGTAATTGTGTCCATAAGTTTCTCTGGAAGAGAGCGTCTGCTAAATGACTAAAATGTAAATATAACCGAAAACAAACATGTGCAATTATAACCAAATGTAAGCTCATTGCCAACAAAAGAGAATTGTTTTTATAACTATTTTATCATCACAAAAACTGCTTTTCAATATGCTCAACTTTTTAAATACTGAAACTTAATGTATTCAAAGTACATACAGTGGAGCAAAAAGTATTTCGTCAGCCAACAATTGTGCAAGTTCTAACACTTAAAAAGATGAGAGGCCTGTAATTTTCATCATAGGTACACTTCAACTATAAAAGACAAAATGAAAAAAAATCACAATGTAGGATTTTTAATGAATTTATTTGTAAATTATGGTGGAAAATGAGTATTTGGTCACCTACAAACAAGCAATATGTCTGGCTCTCAAAGACCTGTAACTTCTCCTTTAAAAGGCTCCTCTGTCCTCCACTCGTTACCTGTATTATCTACTTAGGGAGCACCATACCGGCGCCGGTAGTCTGGTTCACTATATCACTGGTTCACAAGTCCAAACAATCACAGTTCACAAGTCCTATTTTTTAGGTTATATATACATGTTATATATCTACAGAAAGCTTAGACACTCAGGAATGTAGCAAATGTCACCATTCTACAGTAGCTATAACAAAAGAAATAATTTCCCCTCATAATGTAAGCTAATAACTAAAAACAAGGCTAACACTGTCATTTATTGGGTTATATATACATGTGTAATATGTCCTTAAAGCTTAGAATCTTGGGATTGTAGCAAATATCTCGGTTTTAGTGTTGCTATAAAATTCACAACGTTACGACTACTTAATGTCAGCTACGCGTCTTGAAAAAAAAAAGTTTTTGTTTTAACTTCATAGTAAATACATTAAGGAATAAAATCAAAGCTCACGAATACAATATTTAAGTTTTAAATACATGTCTCATATGTCCTTAAAGCATAGAATGTTGGGGTTCTAGCAAATATCTCGGTTTTAAAATAGCTATGAAAACGAGATAACTATTAGTCATAATGTGACGTAAACAGCCAGTACCAAAAGCTGTTAGCTTGTTTACTCAACTAGCCGTTTTTGTACCTAAACGTAAATCGAATGGCAAAAGGAAAACACGGCTAGCATCCTTATTTTTTGGGTTATATATACAAGTCTTATATTTCCTTAAAGGTTAGAATGTTGGGGTTCTAGCAGAAATCTCGGTTTTAGTCTAGGTGTAAAATTCACAACGTTGTGGCCGCTAATTCAAACTACATATACGGCAAACAGTAATTTTTTCTACAAAAAAAACGAAATGCCAACTAGAAACACAACTTCCACGCTTATTTTTTTAGGATATATATACAAGTCTTATATTTTCTTAAAGCTTTGAATCTTGGGATTCTAGCAAATATCTCGGTTTTAGTGTAGCTATAAAATTCACAATGTTAGAGTACTTAATGTCAGGTACGCGTCTTGAAAACAATTTCATTTTACTTAGGAAATACAGGTTACCACACGTCACTTATGTTAAGCTTTTAGTACAAAATATTTTATTTACGGTCATAAAATCCTTCTTTTTGGTCATCAAAGGGTCCCAGTAATGACTTAAAGCATAGTTTTCCCAGGTAAAATCCATCTTGAATGTAAAAATAGCATTTTCTTCTTGCACCTGTTTGAACTTGTTATCAGTATAAAAGACACCTGTCCACAACCTCAAACAGTCACAATCCAAACTCCACTATGGCCAAGACCACTGATAATCTCCCTCGATCCGGGGTGTCACGCAAGATCTTACCCCGTGGGGTCAAACTTATCACAAGAAAGGTGAGCAAAAATTCCAGAACCACACGGGGGGAACTAGTGAATGACCTGCAAAGAGCTGGGACCAAAGTAACAAAGGCTACCATCAGCAACACACTACGCTGCCAGGGACTCAAATCCTGCAGTGCCAGACGTGTCCCTCTGCCAGGGGCGGAGCTACGTGGTGGCCAGGGGGGGCCACGGCCACCACTGGTCAAGGCTCGGCCCCCCTGCCGGCCCCCCAGAGCGAGCGCCAGCCGAGTGTTGATGAGGGGGCATCTGAAATACTGAGAGGGGGCGATCACATGAACGCACATAATGCACATGTCTCCACCCCTTTTTCCAGGTTCAATATGATCCCCACCACTTTTTAAAAACATATTCGCGACCAGGGCTTGAATTAAACAGCGTCCCGTCGTCCCGGGGACAATAAAAATATGTCTGGGACGGTTCATAACCGACTTTGGGACGTTTACGGGACAATGACCAGTAAAATATAACATGCATACAAGACTGGTTACTAACGTAAATGTTTAAACACAAGGCTTATGAAGCTGATCATAATTCTGCCTAGAAGTTAATAAACTATTAATAATAATCATCACAAGTGCAGCAATATTTTCACTTCCGCGCATCGCTTAATCACCTTTGAGATTGCTAATCTCTCCTCGAGCCGCATTCTCAAATGGCCACTTGAAGCTAAATGTTTTTGTAGTCAGCTATGTGAGATGAATATTTAGCATAGGCTAATGGTAAAACATATAAAAAGAGAAGATCTTAAAGGGATACTTCACCGATTAGCATTAAGAGTTATATCAGTAGAAACCTGGTAGTATTTTAGAATTAATTGGGATCAATCCCTCATACCCCCCTGGGATGTGAAGTCTCTGTATTGGTTATATGGGAAAGAGGCCTCAGATGACGCAAAAATCGTCATTTTGCCTGAGGCTTGCCTGCTCAGATGCTATGAACTACACCCAGCAGGAGGAGCTACTTCCGCATGTTTTCAACCCGCCCATAGGGGGTGGGACCTAACGTCCAGAATTTCAAAAATTGTCAGCCATCTTGAAGCCAAGCGAACAGGCTATTGCTCTGTGGAATAAACTGTGTAATACTTTAGTAGGCTAACCACAATGGCTGAGGGTAGTTTTGAAGATAATATGGCAGAAGGGGGTTTTGAAGATCGGGTGCGTGAATCCAATGCTTGTGGCTTGAGCCCTGTCAGCTAGAGGACCGAAACGTGACTGATGCTAAGGAGCAAGAGCCTGGGCAGACACGGGCTGCGGCGGACTGGTGGTGTCAGTGCGCTCGCTGTGCGCATATAGACACAGATAGAGTCCTATTGCTGTCATGAATTTTAGCAATGTCATTTTCTCCTTGAAGAAATCGCCGAATCTGTTGAGGAAACGGACCCACCAGT
>JACXGM010036166.1:0-11472 GCA_016801145.1 Umbra pygmaea
CACACACACACACACACACACACACACACACACACACACACACACACACACACATACACACACACAAAAAAAAACACAGACACATAACTATACGTCTGACTCCATTCACACACATGAATCTGTATGTTTGACTCCATCCACACACGACTCTGTATGTCTGACTCCATTCACAAACATGACTCTATATGTCCGACTCCATCCACACACATGACTCTATACGTCTGATTGCATACAAACATGACTATACGTCAGACTCCATCCACACAGATGACTATAAGTCTTCCTCCATTCACACACACACAACTCTATATATTTGAATCCATCCACACACGACTCTATACGTCTGACTCCATTCACAACCATGACTCTATGCGTCTGACTCTATTCAAACACATGATTCTATACGTCTGACTCCATCCACACACATGACTCTATATGTTTGACTCCATTCACACACGACTCTATACGTCTGACTCCATTCACACACGACTCTATACATCTGACTCCATTCACACACATGCCTCTATACGTCCAACTCCATTCAAACACATGACTTTATACATTCGACTCCATTCACACACATGACTCTATACGTTAGACTCCATCCTCACACATGACTCTATACGTATGACTTCATTGACACACATGACTCTATACGTTCGACTCCATTCACAGACATGACTCTAAACGTTTGACTCTATCCTCATATGACTCTATTCGTCTGACTCCATCCACACACGACTCTATACATTCGACTCCATTCACACAGATGACTCTATACCTTTGAATCCATTCACACACATGACAATATACGTCAGACGAGATGCCAGACAAAATATGTTTAATAATGTCTATATTAGCTACTATGTTAGCTAACTCCTGCGTTAGAAATAGAAAGACTTCCAAAACAAAGCAGAACTTATCACAAAATGCATTCAATGATTTCTTACTCAGACACAACCACCAAACCTTTCTTTATCTACAGATAAATATTTACCTACAGAAAAACGTGTTTATACGTTTTCAAAACAGTTCAAATTCATTTGAAAACCAGACATCACAAAATGTTGTAATACAGCAATTCACTACATTTCTACTGTAATACCGTGTTGAAATACACTCACCTAAATAATTATTAGGAACACCATACTAATACTCTGTTTGACCCCCTTTCGCCTTCAGAACTGCTTTAATTCTACGTGGCATTGATTCAACAAGGTGCTGAAAGCATTCTTTAGAAATGTTGGCCCATATTGATAGGATAGCATCTTGCAGTTGATGGAGATTTGTGGGATGCACATCCAGGGCACGAAGCTCCCGTTCCACCACATCCCAAAGATACTCTATTGGGTTGAGATCTGGTGACTGTGGGGGCAATTTTAGTACAGTGAACTCATTGTCATGTTCAAGAAACCAATTTGAAATGATTCAAGCTTTGTGACATGGTGCATTATCCTGCTGGAAGTAGCCATCAGAGGATGGGTACATGGTGGCCATAAAGGGATGGACATGGTCAGAAACAATTCTCAGGTAGACCGTGGCATTTAAACAATGCCCAATTGGCACTAAGGGGCCTAAAGTGTGCCAAGAAAACAGCCCCCAAATCATTACACCACCAGCACCAGCCTGCACAGTGGTAACAAGGCATGATGGATCCATGTTCTCATTCTGTTTACGCCAAATTCGGACTCTACCATCTGAATGTCTCAACAGAAAACGAGACTCATCAGACCAGGCAACATTTTTCCAGTCTTCAACTGTCCAATTTTGGTGTGCTCTTGCAAATTGTAGCCTCTTTTTCCTATTTGTAGTGGAAATGTGTGGTACCCGGTGGGGTCTTCTGCTGTTGTAACCCATCCGCCTCAAGGTTGTGCGTGTTGTGGCTTCACAAATGCTTTGCTGCATACCTTGGTTGTAACGAGTGGTTATTTTAGTCAAAGTTGTCCTTCTATCAGCTTGAAGCAGTCAGCCCATTCTCCTCCGACCAATAGCATCAACAAGGCGTTTCCGCTCACAGGACTGCCGCATACTGGATGTTTTCCCTTTTCACACCATTCTTTGTAAACCCTAGAAATGTTTGTGCGTGAAAATCTCAGTAACTGAGCAGATTGTGAAATACTCAGACTGGTCCGTCTGGCACCAACAACCATGCCACGCTCAAAATTGCTTAAATCACCTTTCTTTCCCCTTCCGACATTCAGTTTGGAGTTCAGGAGATTGTCTTGACCAGGACCACACCCCTAAATGCATTGAAGCAACTGCCATGTGAGTGGTTGAGTAGATCATTGCATTAAGGAGAAATTGAACGGGTGTTCCTAATGATCCTTTAGGTGAGTGTATATTCCAAATCTAAAAAATAAAAAATACTATCAAAACAATTTGACCAACCACAGCGGATTCCCATTGTAGCTGAACTCCTACCCAGGTGTTAGTCTTTCAATGTCATCACCATCTATACAAATGAGGACTTTTTACTTTAGTAATAATTTAGTACTGTAATGTCTGGACCCAGACAAAGATAGAGAAGTGTCTGACAGAAGAAGAAGAGTGTCTGAGAGATGAAGAGGAGTATGTATGTGTGGTGAAAGTAGACTGAGAGGAAGATCAGGAGCTGTAGTCTCAGAAGGTATGAGGGCAACTATAACTGATGAGAATATAATTGAAGTGTATAGCTCAAGATGACATGAGATATCATGTGGATGATACTGCATTTGGGCACAGGTTAAATTGCATTACTACTGTATCTGTATCAGTAGATGTTTGTTTTATGATTGACAAAGTGTGCTTGTTCGGTGATAACTGTTGCTAGAGTTATAAAAGAATGAGTTGATTTGAGATGTATGAATTGTTTTGGTAGTTTTAGTGCATTTTCGATGTGAAATTAACTGCTGGAACACTGAAAGTTGGTTAATGGAACTGTGTGTAGAGTTTTAAAAATAAGACCTAAATATTGAGAAAAGGGTTCTAGCAATTGTAAAAAAAGAAAAACGTACACAGAACTCAGAAAAAGGTCTTCTGAGGTGGGCTATAAACAACATTTAACATTTAGCTAATTTGGTCAATTTACCGTAGTTATCTAACTTTTGAGGATAATAGTTTAATAGTGCTAGCATATACATTTAAGTATGTCTCTCTCTAAATGAATAAATAAAGCATGCACAGTAGCAAATAACTGTAATTCCCAGCCCAGTGTGGGCTGGCGTGGCATGAACTTAGAGTGTGGACTCTGGTGTATCTGTGTTGTTTTGGTGTGATGTATGTATTTTTATTTAAAATGTGTTTCAAGTATGCCAGTGCAAATCATTGTGGGTTTAGTTAATATGTACTGTCCCTTTAATTAGTGTGTGTACCACTCCCCTGCTTCCTCGGCCTCTCTGGAGAGGTTTGTGTGTCCCTATGAACCTAAGGGCTGTGTTGTCGGGAGCTTGGTGCTCCTGGTAGGGTCTCCCATGGCAAAGTGGTCTCAGGTGAGGGGCCAGACAAAGAATGGTTAACCAAAAACCCCAATGATGAATCGAGGAAGAGGAAGAGAGAACCTGCCCGGAGGAAGCCCAGGCCCCCCGCCCTGAGCCAGGCCCGGATAGAGGGCTCGTCAGCCAGCACCTGGTGGCCGGGTTTGCCACACAGCCCGAAGAAGCAACGTGGCACCTCCCTCTCCATCCCATGGGCCCACCAACTGTGGGATGAACCGCTGGGGTCAGGTGCACTGCCAAATGGGTGGTAGTGAAGGTCAGGGGCTTCGACGGACCAGACCTGGGCAGCAGAGGCTGGCTCTGGGGACGTGGAATGTCACCTCTTTGTGGGGGAAGGAGCCGGAACTGGTGCGGGAGGTGGAACGCTACCAATTAGATCTGGTGGTGCTTACCTCTATGCACAGTCTCGGTTCTGGAACCATTCTCCTGGATAGGTGTTGGACTCTTTTCTTCTCTGGAGTTGAACAGGGTGTGAGGCGCCGGGCGGGTGTGGGGACACTCACAAGCCCCCGGCTGAGCGCCGCTACGTTGGAGTTTACCCCGGTGGACGAGAGGGTTGCCTCCCTGTGCCTGCGGGTTGCAGGGGGGAAAACTCTGACTGTTGTTTGTGCATATGCACCAAACAGGAGTTCAGAGTATTCAGCCTTCTTCGAGACCTTGAATTGAGTCCTGTATGGGGCTCCAGTTGGGGATTCCTGCTGGGGGACTTCAACACGCACATGGGCAATGATGGAGACATATGGAGAGGCGTGATTGGGAAGAACGGCCTCCCTGATCTAAACTGGAGTAGTTGTTTGTTGTTGGACTTCTGTGCTAGTCATGGATAGCACGAACACCATGTTCGAACATAGGGATGTTCATAAGTGTACTTGGTATTAGAGCACCCTAGGCCAAAGGTCAATGATCGATTTTATAATCGTTTCATCTGATCTGAGGCCGTATGTTTTGGACACTCAGGTGAAGAGAGGGGCGGAGCTGTCAACCGATCACCATCTGGTGGTGAGTTGGGTCAGGGGGTGGGGGAAGACCTGGACAGACCTGGTAAACCCAAATGGGTAGTGCGGGTGAATTGGGAACGTCTGGAGGAGGCCAATGTCCGACAGACTTTCAACTCACGCCTCCGGCTGAGCTTTTCATCCATCCCTGTGGAGGTTGGGGGTATTGAACCTGAGTCGACAATGTTCAAAACCTCCATTGTTGAAGCTGCGGTGGGGAGCTGTGGGCTTAGGGTCTTGGGTGCCTCAAGGCCCGGTAACCTATGAACACTGTGGTGGACACTGGTGGTCAGGGAAGCCGTCCGACTTAAGAAGCTGTCTTTCCGGGATATGTTATCCCAGAGGACTCCAGAGGCAGTTGCAGGGTACCGATAGGGCCAGAAGAGCTGCAGCCTCTGTCATGAAAGAGGCAAAGCAGCGGGTGTGAGAAAAGTTTGGAGAGACATGGAGAAGGACTTTCGGTCAGCACCAAAGTGCTTTTGTAAAACTGTCTGCCACCTCAGAAGGGGGAAGCATGGAACCATCCAAGCTGTATACAGTAAGGATGGGACTCTGTTGACCTCAACTGAGGAGGTAATAGGGCAGTGGAAGGAGCACTTTGAGGAACTCCTGAATCCAACTAATATGCTCTCTATATTAAAGGAAGAGCTAGAGGATGATGGGGGATTGTCATCAATTTCCCAACGGAAGTCACTGAGGTACTCAAACAACTCCACAGTGGCAAAGCCCCAGGGATTGATGAAATCTGTCCAGAAATGCTGAAAGCTGAGGGGCTGTCTTGGCTGACACGCCTTTTCAACATTGCATGGAAGTCTGGGACAGTGCCAAAGGAGTGGCAGACTGGGGTGGTGGTTCCCCTGTTCAAAAAGGGGGACCAGAGAGTGTGTGCCAATTACACTGGTATCACACTTCTCAGCCTCCCTGGTAAAGTCTACTCTAATGTGCTGGAAAGGAGGGTTTGGCTAATAGTCAAACCTCAGTTTGAAGAGGAACATTGTGGATGACCGTCCTGGTCGTGGAACAACGGATCAGATCTTTACTCTCAAAAGGATCCTCGAGGGGGCCTGGGAGTATGCCCATCTGCTCTACATGTGTTTTGTGGATTTGGAGAAGGCGTTTGACTGGATCCCCCAGGAGATACTGTGGGAGGTGCCGAGCACCTGAGCTAATACCTATCTATCTCTGGTGAATCAGGGGAGCGGTCCATACATCCATCCATTTTCGGCATTAAGTCGGACTCGTTTCAGGTGAGGGTTGGTCTCCGCCAGTGTTGCGCTTTTTTCACCAATCCTGTTTGTAATATTTATGGACAGGATATCGAGGCGTAGTCAGGGTGGGGATGGGTTGTAGTTCAGTTGGCTTAAGATCTAATCACTCGTTTTTGTAGATGATGTGGTCCTGATGACATGGTAAATGGTAAATGGTATATGGACTACATTTATATAGCGCATTTTTCTGACCAGCAATGGCCACCAAAGTGCTTTACATTGCCTCACACTCACCCATTCATTCACACATTCATACACCGACATCATCGGCCTGTGATCTTCAGCACTCACTGGATCGATTTGCAGCCAAGTGTGAAGCGGCTGGGATGAGGATCAGCACCTCTCTATCTAAGGCCATGGTTCTCAGCAGGAAACCAATGGAGTGCCTACTCCAAGTAGGGAGTGAGTCCTTACCTCAAGTGAAGGAGTTCAAATACCTTGGGGTCTTGTTCAAGAGTGGGGCGACAATGGAGCAGTAGATTGGTTGGAGAATCGGCGCAGCAGGGGTGGTATTACACTCAATATATTGCACCGTTGTGACCAAAAGTGAGCTGAGCCAGAAACTGGCAGTTTTTGTTCCTACCCTCACCTATGGTCATGAAGGCTGGGTCATGACTGAAAGAACGAGATCCAGGGTACAAGCGGCCGAAATGGGTTTCCTCAAGAGGGTGGCTGGCTTCTCCCTTAGAGATAGGGTGAAAAGCTCAGCCACTGCTCCTTTGCATCGTAAGGAGCCAATTGAGGTGGTTTGGGGATCTGGTAAGGATGCCCCCTGGGCGCCTCCTTAGGGAGGTGTTCCAGACACGTCCAGCTGGGAGAAGACCTCGGGAAAGACCCAGGGCTAGGTGGCGAGATTATATCTCCAACCTGGCCTGGGAACGCCTCGGGATCCCCCAGTAGGAGCTGGTTAATGTGGCCCGGGAAAAGGATGTTTAGGGTCCCCTGCTGGAGCTGCTGCCCCCGCGACCCAAACTCAGATAAGTGGATGAAAATGGATGGATGGATGGACCACTCCCCTGATTCACCAGAGCTAGATAGGTATTAACTCAGGCCAGTATAGTTTTTGTAGATCTGATTAATGATTATTTTCAGCTGTGTTCAATTAAGTGTACTATATAGGCTCTGGTGAATCAGAAGTGTGTTGCTGGGCATTGATATTCATCATAGATTTTTGTGTGGATTAATCAAATTTGGATATCTGTTGCTGGATTAGGGAATTGTTTATTTTTTTAGCGGAGCCACAGCAGGTACTTTAGGTAGCTTAGAGGCGAGTGGCACTGGTAGCATAGCATCCATAGGTAGCCCTGTTAGTGTAGCATCAGCAGGTAGCTCTGTTAGCTCTGGCTGCTGTGGACTCAGCGGGTAGCATGATGGCTGTTGTGAACTCAGCGATATCCGGTAGTGAAAATCCGTATTTGATCCTCATATGATTTAAGAACCAGATCCTCTGTCTCCCAGAGTTCCTCTGCATAGTCCAGTGCCAGGCCATCTAAACATGAAAAGGTGGTCAGAGTTTAGTCCTGCTCAGACAGAGGACCCCATGGACACTGCTGTAGGAAGGTCTTCATCTGTGTCCAAAACTGACTACTGTTGTTGTATACCCCATCAAACCTTTCAGTAGGTAGAGAGACGGGTGCCTGAACAGGTGAGGAAGTAGCTCTATTAAAACCACTGGGACCTGGGGCTAGAGAAATTGGACATGGGGCTAGAGAAATGAGACATGAAGCTAGAGAAATGGGACCTGGAGCTATAGAAATGGGACATGGAGCTAGAGAAATGGGACCTGGAGCTAGAGAAATGGGACCTGGAGCTAGAGAAATGGGACCTGGAGCTAGAGAAATGGGACCTGGAGCTAGAGAAATGGGACATGGAGCTAGAGAAATGGGACCTGGAGCTAGAGAAATGGGACATGGAGCTAGAGAAATTAGACATGGGGCTAGAGAAATGGGACATGGTGCTAGAGAAATGGGACATGGGGCTAGAGAAATGGGACATGGGGCTAGAGAAATGGGACATGGAGCTAGAGATATGGGACATGGGGCTAGAGAAATGGGACCTGGAGCTAGAGAAATGGGACCTGGAGCTAGAGCAATGGGACATGGAGCTATAGAAATGGGACATGGAGCTAGAGAAATGGGACCTGCTGCTATATGGATGGGGACTACGGCTAAAGGACTGTATCCTTTGGCGAAAGGACTGGGGCTTGATGCTAGAGTCAAAGTCAAAGTCAAAGTTGTTTATTTATCATATGCATTGAATAACATACATCATCCTATGCAGAGAAATTGTTTTGACATGGCACAGCGATTCTATGCAGTGGGCTTAAAAACAAGAATTACAACAATATAAGATTTTTTAAATAATAATGACAAAGGTAATAATAATAATAAAACGCTATGTACTGAGCAGTGGTCTGGAAAATGTACAACAGTAGAAGTAGTAAATATTATAGATTGGCATGGAAAATTGCTTTTAAAGGTGCATTTGAATTCTGCTACATCAGATGTAGAGAGCATAAAGTTACCAGAGAGTGTTAGTGCTCAACAGACGATTTGCGATCAGTGTCTGTGTTCCATGTTGAGCAGCCAAATGGCCTGTGGGAAGAAACAGTTTGTAAGTCTGGTGGTCCGTGCCTTGATGCTCCGGTAACGTCTACTAGACGGCAGTAGTGAGAAAAGTTCACGGCCTGGGTGGCTGTGGTCTTTGAGAATGTTCTTTGTTTTCCTAAGGCATCGCTTATGGTAGATGCCTTGCACGGAGGGGAGGCAGCAGCCAATGATGCACTTCAGCTGCCGTACCAGGCTATAATGCAGCCTGAGAGGATGCTCTCAATGGTGCACCTGTAGAAGTTTATTAAAATCCTGACAGACATGCCAAACTTCTTGAGTCTCCTCAGGAAGTATAGGCACTTTTGGGCAGTTTTTGTTACCGAGATTGTCTGTCTGGACCATGTGAGGTTGTCGCTGATGAACACACTGAGGAACTTGAACTCTGAAACTCTCTTGACTTCAGCTCCATCGATGTGTATGGGGGCAGGACCCTCCCTCTGCTGCTTCCTAAAGTCCACTATCATCTCTTTTGTCTTGCTGACATTGAGAGAGAGGTTGTTGCTCTGGCACCAGGTAGCCAAGGGTCTTACCTCTTCTCTGTAAGCAGTCTCATCGTTGTTGGAGATGAGACCTAGGATGGTTGCATCATCAGCAAACTTTATGATGGTGTTGGAACTGCGTGTGGCCACATCATAAGTGAACAGAGCGTACAAGAGGGGACTGAGTATGCAGCCCTGTGGGGCTCCGGTGCTCAGAGTCATTGTGGAGGAGGTAAGGTTGCCCATTCTCACCATCTGGGGTCTTCTCGTTAGGAAGTCCAGGATCCAGTTGCAAAGGGAGGAGTTAAAACCAAGGATCCTGAGCTTGGAAATGAGCTTAGCAGGAACAATAGTGTTGAATGCTGAGCTGTAGTCCACAAACAGCATCCTCACGTATGTGTTCTTTTTTTCCAAATGTGAGAGGGCGGTGTGTGCCGTCAGTGCGATTGCATCGTCTGTAGATCTGTTGGGGCGGTATGCAAATTGTAGGGGGTCCAAGGTGTCCGGAAGGGTGGCGCAGATATGAGTTTTGACCAGCCGCTCGAAGGACTTCATGATGATTGAGGTTAGTGCTACTGGGCGGTAGTCATTTAGGCAGGTGATGTAAGGTTTTTTTGGAACCGGGATAATGGTGGCCTGCTTGAAGCAGGAGGGAACTGCAGACTGTGTTAGGGAGAGGTTGAATATAGAGGTGAATACCCCCGCAAGCTGGTTGGTGCATCCTCGTAGAACACGGCCTGGAATACCATCTGGCCCTGGAGACTTCCGCGGGTTCACTCTTTTGAAAGCTCTCCTTACGTCAGCCACATTCAGGGTCAGATTGCAGTCGTCTGGGTTCTCAGCCAGCTTTTCCGGGGTGATGTTGGCCACCTCAAACCGTGTGAAGAAGGTGTTGAGCTCGTCGGGGAGTGAGGCGGGGGGTGGGTGTCGCAGCTCTTCCTGCCTTTGTACTCCGTTATCTGCCGTAGTCCACTCCACATGCGTCTGGGGTCGGAGCTGTTGTAATTGGACTCCAATTTGTCCCTGTAGTCTCTTTTAGCATCTCTGATTGCCTTCCGTAGGTCATATCTGGCCCTCCTCAGAGCCTCCGTGTCCCCAGGGTTATAGGCAGAGGACCGTGCTACAAGCTTGGCACGGACATTACCGTTAACCCAGGGCTTTTGGTTGGGGAAGGTCTTGACATTGACCCGTGGAACGACATCATCTATGCCCTTGGTGATGAATGCTGAGACAGAGTCAGTGTATTCATCAATGTTGTAACCCGCTGCAACACAGAACATTTCCCAGTCTGTGATTTCAAAGCAGTCTTAAAGAGTAGTAATGGATTGGTCACTCCATTTTTGAACTGACCGAAAAACCGTCTTTTTTCCTGTTTAAGACGTTGTCTGTAGGTAGGGAGGAGAAGAATGGAGATGTGATCTGCCTTTCCAAAGGCAGGGTGGGGGATGGGTTTGAAGCTGTTACGGATCGTTGAATAACAGTGGTCTAGGGTCTGATTGCCCCGAGTGTGAAAATAAATTTGCTGATGAAATTTTGGCAGTATTTTTTCATGTTTGTCCTGTTAAAGTCTCCAACAACAATAATATCAGACTTAGGATGAGCGTCCTCTAGGCCACTTATTATTCCATATAGTCCCTCAACCGCGCGCGCCTTATCCGCCTGCGGAGGTATGTAGACTGCTGTGATTATAGCGGAAGTAAACTCCCGGGGAAGATAGAAGGGACGTATGTTTACAGTTAGTAGCTCCAGGTCCGGTGAGCAGTGTGTTGAAATAACTGCGGAATCCGAACCCCAACGAGAGTTAATCATAATGCAAACCCCTCCGCCTCTTTGTTTACCTGATTCCGAGGTTCTGTCCTGCCGGAAGATGGAGAAACCAGCTGGCGTAATAGCCGTGTCCGGGATGGTGGAATCCAGCCACGTCTCTGTAAAGGCTAGCACGCAGCAGTTGGCAATGTCCCGCTGGAAGATAATCCGAGCATGAAGTTCTTCCATTTTATTGTCAAGTGATTGAACATTTGCAAGTAAAATGCTCGGTAACGGTGGATTGCAGTATCTCGTCCATGATCTGCATACAATACCCGCTCGTTTTCCTCTCTTCTTTTTCCTTCGTTGCCTGTGTATGAGTAGACAAGTCGACAGCCGGTTATTTCAGTTGCAGCAATCGCTCCGGTAAGTGGAAAAAAAGTCTGTATCCAGCAAATTACGTATATCCAAAAGTGCTAGTCGATCATACTGTATGAGCGACAGTGCAGAACGTGCAGAAATAAAAACAAAAAAAACAGTAATAAGCCAAAATCTGCATAGAGTGAGCAGAGCCATTGTCCATGCGACCATCCTCTACGGCGCACAGTGAGACAGAGGACTTGAGCCTGAGGCAAAAGCACTAAGACATCTGGCTAGAGGACAGGGGCTTGAAACTTGAAATAGAGGACTTCCTATATGAAATAAAGGACAGGTTGAGATTTTAGGGCCTTATTCAGAAAACTAGGAGCCCTGACATGAGACAGGCAGTAACCACCCTATGCTATTTTGACAGGCAGTAACCACCCTATGCTATTTTGACAGGCAGTAACCACCCTATGCTATTTTGACAGGCAGTAACCACCCTATGCTATTTTGACAGGCAGTAACCACCCTATGCTATT
>JACXGM010036167.1:0-11471 GCA_016801145.1 Umbra pygmaea
CACACACACACACACACACACACACACAATTTACTTCTCTGCAAAATGGGTATTCCAAGATGAAGACGTGGAACGTGTTAGAGAACATAACAATTTATACTGCTTTAGTCCCCAGTGTCTTTGGACAATCCTGACTGTCTGTATAGTGGGTGTAGTGTCAGAAGCATGTTGTTTTTTTCAACCCGCCAGATTACGCGTGCTGGGAATAGAATTACATTGTTTTATTGATGAGCTATTAAAACAACTGACGTTGTTGCAGGACAGGGCTGCAGTCATCTGTGAACCTGGTGAACCTCTTCTCTCTACATAGCTGCTACTCTGCTGTGACAAGACGCCTCAATCAAGTCTTGGCTCAAGATGAACTCACAGACCATGGCCAGACCGTTACTGCAACTACAGTGAGCTGGGCCACAGCTGAACTTCACATCTCCCACTTGAACTGTATGATCTGCATGCTTTGTTGGAAGTGATTACGTACAGCCCAGCCTCAGTGAACAGAACAATCAGAAACGTTCTGCATATCGTTAGTGAACTCTGGGATACGAAGATTTCCAACACACACAAAATCAAGAGTACACCTAACGAAGCTGGAGCCACTGTATCAGAAAACCTACATGCATCATGTAATTTCAGGACTGCACTAAGGACATGGGTTACTTCAATGGTAGCAAGGTAGTGCCAAAGGTATGCTTTGTGACTTGTCAAAATGGCAAAGAGATTTATGAAGTATAGCAAAGCATAAGAATGTAGTAAGATGCTAATTTCAATATGAACTGCCATCTCATCCTCTTCAAAGGAAGTATCTGATCTATGTTTGAACTTGAATAGAGTATCTCATCTGTATTCTCTGGTTCCTCTCTTCTAGGTTTTACATAGGCAGCTGTGTTATGTAAAAATGCTAACCATAAGCTGGAAGGATGGCATTTTACTACTCTCTACCACTGCACCACTGCTTGTGACCTATATCTTTGCCTGACTTGCAAGTGGCTTTATGATTTCCAATAAAGAGAGTGGGTGTGGGTGACACCAGGCATGAAAACAAACATACCAAATATTTTGGAATTAATCAAAGTTAATCAAGTGTAGCCAAGTTGTGAGGTGGTATTGAGGTCAAATTCTACTCTATATGATTCATCCATCCCAGAAATGCTCAGTAAACAACATGAACTACGATGATAGAAACCGTTTGAACCCATTTACTTTACAGAATGTCGTGCACTGAAGAAATTGTTCAGCTGACATTGGGAACACAGTTCCTACAAAAACACATTCCTGGTGTTCATTATAAACACAGGGCTAAATACAATAGACAAACCTGTGTAATTATCTCTAATCTTGGAGCAGACGCTGTCACGCTGAATGCGTGAATTGTCTGAGCTGCAACTGTGTTCATAATTGATAAAAATGTCCCAAACTACTTTTTATTTTATCTACACATATCTTGACATCGAAGTCCCACTGAACTTTTTCTGGGGCTGAAGAAGCAGACACCCTTATTTCAGATGTGGTTCAGGTAATCTATTCAACAGAATATGCACGCCCTGAGTGGATCCATGGACAGGACAGCACTGAAGCTTTTCTATAACGTTGACATTGGTTGCAGGAGTGGCGGGTTATTCTGGGTAAATGTGACCCTAGAGACAAGGGAATAGGTCAGACATACAGGCTGCCTCTCTATCCCTACATACTACACTGTGTTTGAAGACAGCCCTGTGGGGAATAGGCTGCTATTTGACACTCAGAAGCCTGTAGTGAGGATTTTGTCAGGCTCAGCCAACCCCTCAATAAAGCCAGCCTCCCTCCAAAAACAGCTAAACACCATGCAGTGCAAACATCAACCCGACCCGGATAGCTGCCCCATTCCTGTGACGTGGGACATAACAGTTGTCTGCCAATAGCCAGACTGTCAGGCAACTGGGGCCAATGAAGCCACGCAATGAGATTGCGCATAGAAGAAGACCAACCCTAAACCACTAAAGATCCTCTACCGTGTTAGCAGTACGACGTTGGGCTTAACCCCATAAATCACTGGTGTCAGACACGGCCATAAACAGCAACCTTGAGAGGCAGGTCTGGTCTCAGCTAGGCTGCTGGGAAGGGAGGCCTGGGTGATTATATATCTACAGATGATGTCGACAGAGGTTCCTGCCTTGAGTGGGTGCCAGGGAGAACGTAAACACAACGCTGATGTATTCCACATTAAATTCCACATTGAACGGCACTGTTTAGAGTGTAGCCAGCCTCCTAAATAATACATAGAAAGTCCACTGAGGAATATGTTTTGGTGAGTAGGTCAAAGGGGACTCATAGTGCCATAGTAGTAGTAGTAGAATCTCTCACGACAGAATGATTAAGGTAATTTGCATCGCTGTGTGTGGGGTTGGGGAATGGTCAATGAAGCCCCTCCTCCATTACAAAATCAATGTAGCATTTTATTATCTAAGAGGAATAGATTAAAAACTTTGCCACATCTGAATATTATACACTGGTCAGTCAAAATTCTTTACTATGACCCATCAGCACAATACATGACCAGCAGTTGGAGCATCCATCTACAGCACAGTTGTCAAACCGGTTCCACGGAGGGCCGAGTGTATGCTGGTTTTTGGTCTTTCCTTTCAATTAGAGCCCAATTAAGACGTAGACTGCCAGGTGAGGCGAGATCCTAACCAATTAGTGACATTCAATCATTCAGGTACAAGGTAAAAGCGAAAAGCTGCAGACACTAGGCCCTTTGTGGATCTGGTTTGACACCCCTGATCTACAGGTAAATACACACATGCTCCTTATAAACGAAACGTGACCACTTTCTAAATACATTAAATAATCTATGGGGGAGTGGACATGGACAAACATATTCAAACACACAATATCTCTCAACTATCAATATCACAAGAGGAATCTATACATTTTCCTCAGGGTCGAATTAAATCCGGAGGGGAACAACAGTCCGTGAAGACATTGACGTTGTTGAGGCAGCTCAGTGACAATCGGACAGTCGCATGCACGAGGAACCGTGCGCCAATTAAACACAAAGGAATCCATTTAAGGAAATGTAGTACGTCTAGAGTTTTATGCAAATCAGGCGTTCGCATGCGCTCTGTACATTTGTTAACTTGCTGTTGCCTTGAGGCTGTAGACAGCTCCACACATGAAAGGAGAGGAGGGAGTCAGACCAGCCCACTGTTCAGCACTCTATACACGAGCTGCCTCACTCCCTCCCTTCCTGGTTGAATGCTGAAGCTAGCACAGGGTCCATTGATCTATCTCCTCCTCCTCCTCCTCACAGAACAAAAGAGAAAACGCCAGAGCTCTCTATTATCAATGCAGGTCCAGGGTTGAATGAGATAAGAGCCTAACACCAAACATTCGGTGGTTCAGGGTGCAATTATATCAAACCGGGCTCATCTGTTCCATGTTATAACATTGACAGTAAACACAAAACTGCCAATCATATAAGACGCTAAGGGGGGTGTTACAATTGTCCTTACAATTCAATTTTAGAGAAATAGAAAATGTTATTATAATTTAGAGAACTCACTGTGGATGTTTTTATTTGGTTGGTGTTAAAGGGTGTTGGTTTAGCTATAGATGTACAAAGCGGGTTATTATTTCTATTATGTACATATGTTTATATACTGTATATTCATAAACTCGTTACAGTCTCAGTAAAGACCAAATCTCCTTATTAGCCACCTACGCACAAAACCGAGGAACGTCTGGTGGAACAATCCAGTAAACTTGGCCTTTATTAGCCAATAACAAAGATGTGAGAATTTCCCATCACAGTAGGCATTGGCTCCCACGTGCCTTGTCCACCCAAGCACCAATCACTATGCGATTACTGTACATCGTTCTGGGAACACTGAGTGTACAGAGAAGCTGAGCTGTCTCCATAGATAACTGCACTGAATCGAGTTAGAACAAGGTAGTTCGTGCTTCAAATCAAACATGTTCATTGTAATAAAAGGGTTTTATCAGTGTGGCTAGTTTATAAAGTACTGTTGCGTTATTGTAGGCATTTAGCTTGTTCGCTCCTTTTTTTCTAGATACACAAGTGTTCACAAGTGCACAAGATTGATGCATTTAAACCTACACTATGTACATTTTCTGAAATAAATATATATATATATTTGCAGGGAAGTTGGTAGGACTAGTAAACGTTCGCAACTACCATATTAGATCCAGGGGTTGAAAACCTTATCTTAATGAATACAAAATATAGACAATATTTACATAGCAAAATCGCCATTTAACAATACCTAACTAGCAAGCAATGCACTGGGAAAAAAAGTTGTGTACTTTCGGAAATGTATTATATAATATGTGTATTGTTCCTGTGTTCAATAAAAACATACGCACTTTCTTTTTCTCTCTTGAAGTGAAAATCACCCACCCAGACACATTAATGGAAAGTTCCATAGTGCATCTTTAACCTTTCAAATGTAACAACTTGTTGTCCCCCCACAGCAGTTTTTTTAAATCCTGTGGGAAACACTGCAGGCGCACATGTGCAGTAGCCTGTGGTTGGGGCTTTGTAGATAAAAGTTAAAATAACTGTTGATTTGATGCTTTCATGAAACCGCAGGAATTCAACTGTCATAATTTTGACAAAATATCTATAATTTGCTTTTTCTCTGTCATAATTACTTGACAGAATAATGAACAGTTGATAGAGGCTTAACTTTTTAGCAACAACTTCAGTTGGGAATGATTTCGGTGTAATTCAAGTCACGCACTATGAAGGCATAATCAGGTATTTTCACCCTCGTTGTCAATCACAATTCTCAGCTGAATTATTCATAAAAGCATTTTTTATTTATGACTGTATTTTCCCATGCCACCTAAAAGTTAGCAGAAGCCCTAGCTCTGGCAGAGACAGGACTGCCGAAGCACCTCACAGATACAGGGATGCTTTCATCTCTCATCCAAGTGGAGGGAGCCAGGGGGTGTGAGTCCACATTAAGCAGACATTCCTATTATTTATAGATTGACAGAGTACTATCTGTTGAGATCTTCAAACATTTGGTTCAACATTAACACTGTTATCAGGGGGAAATCAGGGGTGAGACTGCACTTGTATATAGAAGAAATAAAATATATATTATTATTATTATATTTTTATTATTATGCAGGAAATAATGATTATCTGTTTGGAGATGCCATGTGCGTAACATGTTCTCTAAATAATCTAAATGCATCAAACAGAAACGTGATTATTAGAAGGTCCTTTCGGAGGCACGTGCAGCTCTCATATTTCAGAGACTAAATTTAGCTTGATCATTTTCTAATGGATAGAGAATCCTGCAAGTCATCTCAGAGACAGAAGTAGAATCATCACCCTCTAACAAATGATGTATTCCATAAGAAACATCATGAACATTTACTCATCAAATTCTTGGTTGCCAAAATTAGTCAAATCAGTTACACTACATTATCTTAACGACACTGGGACTAAAAAAGAATGCAAGAAATATATACCATAATAGTTTGACATGTACAGTATTTTATACCCATAGAATGATTATAATCAATACCTGACTCATTCATTTATTTTAAACATGTATTTAATTTACCATATTGCACATTGCTCAATATAATGAGCGAAAAATAAAACGATATGCAACAATGGTAGACATTTCACCAAAGAGTTTCCCCCTACATTAAAACTAGTTGCCATAGTGACGGCAGAAATAAAGAGCAGCATATCTGCGTGATGGGAAACTTTTAGTTGAATAAATTCTCAGAAAAACAACCTCCCGTGACTCATAGTGGGAAAAACAGTGCTTGTGATTTCCCTTGAAATCAAAACAAATCGCTGACAAATATTCACAACCAAAACAGAAACATGCCTTGAAAGATACACAGGCCCATTATGAATCAGAGTACATCAAAATGGATAGGTAGCATAATTAGGGAACCATGTAAATGGCATTCAATCATATTACCGTACATTAGTTAATTGTAGAACAATTTGTTTATGTTGGCTCCAACTGTTCATTGCAGATCCAAGTCATTCATTTCCAATGACACAAAAGGAACTACAAAACATTGGCTACCTCATCAACAACCATCTATTCAAGCTCATAAGGCTGAAAAACAACAACACATTGCATGTGAACTCATAATAAGCTGCAGACAGAAATCACATTCCAATTTAATGTCATGGCAACATCTCACAAGGGCCTTGTCTTAAAACCTGAGCCAGCCCAAAGACACTCAAAGTCTATATTCAGATTAGACACATCTGTTTAGACACAGTGATACAATTTCTCTCTTGATTTCTGTACTGTGTTGCATTTATTATTTAAATACCAGTGCTGTACAACTTTTTGAAAAATATACAGAGCCAAGGGGCTTGCTGTAATTAATAGCAAACCATGAATTTGCTGGAATTATCATTGTTATTTATTGAACAAAATATAAATAGGCTACTCCGTATTTCCTTTAAGGTATATTTCTTAAAATTAGTATGCCAGAACCTCTACTATTTTGTTCACCCAGAAGTGTTGCAAACATCCTTCCCAAAGGTATATTATTAATTCTTGCAAAGCCAAAGTATGCAGTGATTAGCCAAATAACTTGCACATTTCTCTATCTGTCGCCTAGGACAAAACAGAACGATGGGCGGTGGTAAAGACGCTGACATTCAGTGGCCAAAGTTTGTTCAATCCTGTACTTATGTGTGCATTTCCTTGATAATTCTAATATATTATGCACCTATAATTTTACAAATATTAGGCTACATATTTTGCCATTTCAACTCCACAGTGTTTTTCTATAGGTACGCATGTCTCTGTCTTTGGTAACGATTATGCATTTTAGGCTGTGATTTTGTGTGAGACAAAACACCTTATATTGCTGAGAAACATTGTCCCATATAAATATTCATTGTCCCATATATATATTCTTATTTTTCAATAGTAATAAATACAGTTGTACATCTTTATAAGCTGGTCTCTGAAAGAGGAAGTAGACTCGTTATCATCCAAGCAAAAGTATATAGTGCTGGAATACAGCTATATCTCCATTGAATCTGTTACGTGAATCAGATTTACCAGTTCATTGGTATTGTTGTTCCAATCGTTACATGGTTGAGCAATACAACAGTTTCCTATCTACGTATATACTGTATTGTAAAGTAGGCTCCTATTCCTTCTTTGGCTTTAAGAAAACAACTATGTCCATCTATGGCTAATCTGTAAAGCGTTGCACATCATAAAGCTATTGCACAACATAGCTCTTAAATATGGAGGAAATATCGGCTTGGAAAATCGAGCCTTTTTCTGTTGTACCTTTTTCAGTTGTACTGCTATAAAAAGTTATTTGTGATTGACATATATTACATACCACTAGATTGTTGGGACTTTGTTAGAAATCTTGAAGCCCTTGGGCAAGATTTTATAGCTGCAGGACCAGGTTGATCTTCACGTTTAGACATCATATCCGTATTATAATAATACCTTTAAAGTATTTACGTAATCGATGACGTCGATGACGTTGATGACATCGATTACGTCGATTACGTCGATTACGTCGACGTGTCGTCCCAGCTCTAGCCAAGGACGAAAATATTCTAACTGATACAAAAAAGCGCGATGTAAAGTATCAGTGAATCTCACCTCCAAAACAATTTTCTCACCTGACCCCTTTGCCTGTTTTACAAGTCAGTGTGAATGTACTGAAGCTGCAAGTCAAGTCATTCCCACATAAAAGGAAGCCAAATTGATTTGGCTCTGAACGTGAACCTTCTGTGCGAAATCTACTCACCCGTGCCGGACTCAAGCGGTGAGATACTGCTCTGTACCTTAATCTTTAAGCAAAGTCCTGCCACCTTGCCTGCGAATATTTAATAGACCACATTCAATGCTACAGAGCCCAAGCCATCTGTGCTAGAGTACGTAATAGCAACTCAGGCAGATTTAGTTATTCAAATTAACCAGTCTAGCACCCAGTAAATAGTGAATGTTTCAGTGTCCTTCAACTATGTCCCATGTTTTAATTAAATAATATTCCCACAAGGACAGCCTGCTGACAGACTGGATTGACAAACAGATGGATCAGGGAGGAAGAAACAAACAGCCTAGACAAGAGGAGGAGCTCAGTTCTTTCCTCACACAGATCTCCATCGCTTTGCTGGAATGAGTTTGTGTGTGTGCTCTAGACAGAGCTGTCTTAGCCGCTCCTTCCTGTTCGACAAAGAGAAAGGTTGAGACACAACAAAGAGGAGAGTGCTGGGTAACGAGACACGCTGCCATACCCAGTGTCACCACTTCACCGGCACAGCATGTATCCACAGCTGCTGCCAACAATATAGTCCAATTACATGACCTGTGCTATTTAACCCATTTTGATAAGCCATGGAATAATAATCAGTCATGCCATTATAACTTCGAACAAATATGTACACTCTTAGAAAAGATGTGTTAAAATATAAGACGTTGTGTTCAGTTAGCGACAACACGTTGTTTTACCTTTAAACCATCGTCCTATCAGTTAAAACAGACTGTTTTTAACTAACAGCACAACAGCAATTGGTTTAAAATGAACATAACATGTGTTGTTCCAAACAAACAAGTGTTAATCTTTTCTAAATGTGTACAATGTACAACAGACATAGACTCTGTCAGCAGTGGCTCAAAAACGTGAAATAATAATATGTTGTTGCAGTTTTTGTTTGAAATCATCACCGATTATTTGGGCAAATCACAATTGTGCGGTGATGGGTCTTAGATATGGAGATGGACCACAACCAATGAGAAATATCAGAAAGGGTTTAGCTTCATTTCTTTCATTACCTTTTTGTGCTGTTCAACACTGAATGAAGGCCGAATGAAGCAACATACCAAATCACGCAAGATTTTGTGTTTCAGAGATTTTGGTTGATGAAGTGTAATATCTAACATGACTTACGTTGCGGTGCTTTTGAAGTCAGAACAATTGCTCATCCAAGGTTTTAGCTAGTAATATATGTTTGTTAATTTTGCAAAAAATACAGTTAACTTGTTTAATATTGACAATGGTCAAAAAAACATCCATATTAACAAGATATTTCTTCATTTTTTTATTTACATTTTGTTGTCATAATTCGCAACTTGGAAAATCAGACAACAAAATGATTTCAAGTTCCACAATTGTATTGTAATTCCAATTTATGACTGTTGTTCAATTCAAATAACCCACTGTGAAATAGAGGCTTCCAATAATTCTGATTGCACATAAAGGCAAAAATTGCTTTATACTTAAAACTAATATACTATATATATAAATTGTGCTTGTATAAGACCAATAGGAAATAGTTCTTACCATCTCTGCCAATAACATGTCATTTTCAGTTTCCCCATACCCCACCTCACCAATCCCAGACATTCAAAGCAAATTACTTGCTTTAGAAAATGCTCTTCACATTTTTGTTTATTTTATAGTATGTTCATTTCTACCCAGAAACAGCTTGCTATCGCAACAAAACAAAAACTGCTGCATTAAACACATTTTGTTCCAAATTAATGATAAAGCATGCAGTCACACCTTTTCAGCTTAAAATAGTCAGCAGGTGCTAGTATAGAAACAAATCTGCAGAAAATGTACAATAGTCTATAATTGAGATGATGGTAAAAGCAGATTTGCAGTGCTCTTTCTGCAGTTCCAGTGACAGTTAGAGAGGGAGCCCTCAGAGGATACAGGAGTAGAGCATGCACTCTAGTCTGCAGGGAACCAGCCTCTCCCTCACCCAGATCCTACTGCCCTGGACTGGAGCCTTTGGTTCACATGTGTACACACAATCTTTCTAACTGTGTCTGTCGCACACATAGTCACAAACAGCCACCAAATATGGATAAAATACCAGCCTGAGGTGATTTTTCCAATTGCATTCCCCAAACACTGGTAAATTCTAAATGTTCCTTGACAAGAATTACATGCAGCAATGCGTTAGCTACAACACAATCCCATCACCAATGACAAATTTGGCCACTCACGATTTACTCCATGCCCTATTATTTGATAAGGGTAATTACACTCAAATTGCGACACTTACCATTCATTTCGTTGTTCAGCCTTTATAGACTGCTTTATTGACGTCCCCTCTGGGTTGCCTAATTAAGCATAGAACTTACACGTTTTTCTCAAGGAATTACATTCACTCCATTCATAAAAAAAGTTCCAGTATTGCAGCAATACATCATTTAGGTGTGCGTCGTAATTAAGATGTGCCTACCCGGCACAGTTGTCGCATCCACTGTGCACATTCATAGGCAGTTCTTCCGGCTACTGGTGGAACAATGGTTAGACAGAGAGGGAAAAGGAAGCGAGAAATCCAACTCTCTCATTTTTCTGGTTCAATGGAAATCAATGAACTAAGCCGACTGAGTGTGAAGAGGTCAACGGAACAGACCGTGGAGATATGGACACAGTCATTGGTGCAAAGTAAAACAATCTAACACTGTGAATATTTGTCAAATCATTCACAAATTATTTATTTATTAGGTGTTTTTTATTATGGACACTTTTCCCTGTATTTTTTGCTGTAATGCTGAGCTGATTTGAAATGGGGTTGACATCCATGTAAGGCACCATAGCCTACACGTTTTCTACTCAAGATGTAAAGTAGGATATACAAACAATAATGTAGGTTATTGTTTCTGCGGCAAATTATGATATTTGAAACACTTCCCCCACGACGCGTTTGCCACGTACTTCCATTGTTTTGGGTCGAGTTCTAAATAAACCCGTAGATATATAGTTATATATATATAACTATACAAATATATTTATATATAGTCAATATTGACCTCTTTAACGAAAATCGAGTCCCACCCCGTTAAGCAGAACAGAACCAGTTTTCTTTCTACTATCATCTTTGGTGCATGAACGTGACGCGATTATACGTCATACTTCCGGATCTATATAGTATCCTTGGTCTTTTCAGTAAGATTTAGTATTATATTAAATTCTCGAAAACGTACTTTATTAAACATACATGTATAGTATTCGTCTATTCGTTAAATAATGTAGCATTTAATTAAAACATGTTATATTAATATAACCAACATACATCTCCAAAGTTATGTCATTTAAACTCAGTCAGCGATAGGCTATAGCATGCACGGTGACTGAATTCAACGTCTCACCAAAGGAAGGCAGCTGTTGTTCTACTACCATTTAATTTAATTTAAAGGAATTGTCTTTGTGATTTACAATTGTTATCATCTACTGTCATCTAGTGGACAATAGTTACATTTTTTTCTCAAATGATTGACTGCGAATAACGAACCATATGGGATTACTTTTGGGTCAAAAGGAATTGCAAAGGAATTTTAAAAACTGCAAAAAAAATTGTGAATATCGAAAATAAAAATATAAAATTGCAAACAAATATATTAAATCGCAAAAAAAATATTATGAGCAATGCAAAAAATAAATTTATTTCATTTATTGCAGGGGAAACATTTTTAATTTTTAAAATACTTAAA
>JACXGM010036168.1:0-11474 GCA_016801145.1 Umbra pygmaea
CGTGTGAAAGTTTTATTGACGGTGACCATATTGAAAAGACCAAAAATTGCACTTCTACTGCCTGCAGTGCAATGATGATCCACTAGAGGGCAAAATACAAGTATCAGATTACAACAGGATTTTAGGGAAAGTTTTGATTATGTTGATGAGATAGACGTCTCAGAAACTCGCGTATCATATTTGATACAAATGGTTTACAGGGATAAAAAATATTTTAGTTGTAACAAATATTATTTTAGGTAAAGTATCAAACATCTGTAAATGATATGAAATGTTCAAATAAACATGAATGTTCTTGAAGTCTTAAGTATTAATTTTAGAATTGTTAGATAAAAAGTAATAAAAGTATAAGTAGTATTAGTGTCACAAGGTGTGATAGTGTAGAGACGGAGACCAGATGCAGGGATAATAATATTAATTATATTATTATAATAATAATATATTTTAAAATAACCTGGAAAACAAACCCTTTGCCGCATTTAGCTGTTAATTAAACTGGGTGACTGTGAAGCCCGGAATAAATAATCTATTACTACAAGGCTTCCAACACTCAGTCCATTATGTGGACTAATCAACTTGAGATATTTACACACATTTTTTCTATTTACATAGATGTAACCTTAACAGGATGATTATAATACAGTACACTAATGTAGTGTGTCACGGACATTGTAGTCTGTATATATGTATACAGTGCCTTGCGAAAGTATTCGGCCCCCTTGAACTTTTTGACCTTTTCAGTCTCTCGATATGCAAAACTGATAGAGACACCCCAAGCGACTTACAGCTGTAATCGCAGAAAAAGGTGGCGCTACAAATTATTAACTTTCTTTTTTTAATTTTGCACGCCCAATTTGTCAGTTTTTTATTAAAAAAGTTTGAAATATCCAATAAATTTCGTTCCACTTCATGATTGTGTCCCACTTGTTGTTGCTTCTTCACAAAAAATTACAGTTTTATAACTTTATGTTTGAAGCCTGAAATGTGGCAAAAGGTCGAAATATTCAAGGGGGCCGAATACTTTCGCAAGGGTGTGTGTGTGTGTGTGTTTGTGTACACTCACCCAAAGGATTATTAGGAACACCCATTCAATTTCTCCTTAATGCAATGATCTACTCAACCAATCATATGGCAGTTGCTTCAATGTATTTTAGGGGTGTGGTCCTGGTTTGAGTTTTTCACAATCTGCTCAGTTACTGGGATTTTCACGCACAACCATTTCTAGGGTTTACAAAGAATGGTGTGAAAAGGGAAAAACATCCAGTATGCTGTAGTCCTGTGGGCAAAAATGCCTTGTTGATGCTAGAGGTCAGAGGAGAATGGGCCGACTGCTTCAAGCTGATAGAAGGGCAACTTTGACTGAAATAACCATTTGTTACAACTGAGGTATGTAGCACAGCATTTGTGAAGCCACAACACGCACAACCTTGAGGCGGATGGGCTACAACCGCAGAAGACCCCACTGGGTACCACTCATCTCCCCTACAAACACGAAAAAGAGGCTACAGTTTGCAAGAGCACACCAAAATTGGACAGTTAAAGACTGGAAAAATGTTGCCTGGTCTGATGAGTCTCGATTTCTGTTGAGACATTCAGATGGAGTCAGAATTTGGCGTAAACAGGATGAGAACATGGATCTATCATGCCTTGTTACCACTGCAGGCTGGTGGTGGTGGTTTGGGGGATTTTTTCTAGGCACACTTTAGGCCCCTTAGTGCCAATTGGGCATAATTTAAATGCCTACCTGAGCATTGTTTCTGAACATGTCCATCCCTATATGGCCAACATGTACCCATCCTCTGATGGCTACTTCCAGCAGGATAATGCACCATGTCACAAAGCTCGAATCATTTCAAATTGGTTTCTTTAACATGACAAGGAGTTCACTGTAGTAAAATGGCCCCCACAGTCACCAGATCTCAACCCAATAGAGCATCTTTGGGATGTGGTGGAACGGGAGCTTCGTGCCCTGGATGTGCATCCCACAATTCTCCATCAACCACAAGATGCTATCCTATTAATATCGGACAACATTTCTAAAGAATGCTTTCAGCACCTTGTTGAATCAATGCCACGTAGAACTAAGGCAGTTCTGAAGGAAAAAGGGGGTCAAACACAGTATTAGTATTGTGTTCCTAATAGGTGAGTGTGAGTGTGTGTGAACCTTCTCAGGACTAACATTTATGAGTACATACACTGTATCTGCATCAATGCACATCAAGCTCATGTAGTGTAGATCAAAGTAACTCCAACATAGACAGGTGTAGCAACCCTCAATGATGTGCACCAACCTTCTGGAACACTGAGGTTATATAGCCTACTATTTATGCCCATCTCTGACTATCTTGTTGTCTGTCATTCTTATAGGCAACGGTCCTACCTGATACAGAAGTGATGCCTCTCTCTCTCCTCAAGCAACAAAAAATGTGTGCACACAATGCACCACTGGCCTTCTTTTTTGTTTTTGTAGGGCAACTTGGATGGGGGAGGCAGTGATTTCAATACCTTTGAATCTCCAAATGTCAAATAGATATGAACAGAGCCATTTATATTTTTATAAGAATGGCGGTGGCGGCCCCTGGTGGCTGGGTAGGTAACTGCTTATGTCACTTATGCATGGATCCAGCTGATCTCCCTGCTTGTTCCTGGTCAGTATTTCTCTGGGTGGGGCCACGTATCCGGACCATCGGTTTCAAACCCACATTTTATGCTGTATATAGTGTGTCGGGGACTAGGTTTCATCCTGTCTTGTTTCAGTTCCCACTTAAGTTGCATTGGTTTATGTGATGGGGGACGGGGGATAGTTAAGAATTGGCCTCATCATTATAATGATGATTATAATGATGATCATTAAAATGATTTGATCCGGCCCGCGAGACCCTCCTAAGTCTATTGACGCTCTAGAGTGATTATCTTGCAAACCGTTGGAGTGATTATCTAGCTAGCAACTAATGCTTGATAGCATTGGAAAGAAGAGAATCAGATGCAAATAATGAGTGGCGGCTCAACTCTGTGGGTTAATCAGAGCTGGAGATATGCTTTCAAACCTTTGAAATCCAATCAAATGCACTTGTTTTGGTTGTGAGTTTACATAGAAATGTGTGTTCTGCCACTAATGTGTGTTTGTGTGTTTGTTTGGGGGGAGTAATTTAATAACGTTTCCTATATCCTATTTTTTTCATGGATACTGTAGCTATAGTTTGCGGCCCTTCACTTGGTTTCAAAAACTCAATGTGGCCCTCAAGCTAAAATAATTGCCCACCCCGGGTCTAAGGCATGCTCGTTCTAATGTTTCTGGTGTGCTGTTGATCATCAGAGGACCTGAACCCTTTGAACATGCCTCAGAACTACATGACTTAATAACCCCTAGCTGTCAAAATCCACTTTTTTGTTTTGGTCATTAAGTCGCTAATTGACATCTCCAGCTGTCATCTCCCAGAGCGCTGATCATCTCTTATCAATACCTACTTGTCTTGCCATTCTAGATTCTACATGTCTCTAGCCACAGCCCACCTCTTCCCATCTGTATTTACAGACCCTGATTTTACATTGATAAATGATGTGGCATTAATACAGTACCGTCGTGGTCAAAAGTTTTGACACAAGTATTGGTCTCCACAATGTTTGCTGCTTCAGTAGTACTATGGTACACTGAATTATAATTACAAGTATTCCATAAGTGTCAAAGGCTTTAATTAACAATGACATTCAGTTTATGCAAAGAATCAATATTTGCAGTATTGATCCTTCTTTTTTAAGACCTCTGCATTCTGCCCTGGTATGCTGTCATTTAACTTCTGGGCCACATCCTGACTGATTGCAGTCCATGCTTCAATTCTTATTTTTGCTTGCTCTTTGGGATTTTAGGTATATGTTAATTTATAAAATGTGTTCATAGGACTAGCAATGTGTTTTATGTCATAAAAAGATTAGTGCTATTATAGTATGTAATATGGTCCCATTACGAGAATAACGCAGACTGGACATAAATATTTGCGTATATATGAATTTCTTCAATTAATTATTCCATATATTTTAGTAATCTGAAATGCCCAGGTTGGGTTCCACTCTGATCAGTGGAACCTATTAATTTGTGTGTTTTACTACCACCTGGTGGATGTATTGTACAATCACAGCCTGAAATGTGCTACTAGTACAGACGACGGTGTGAACGTTATCAATGGAAGATGGCGACCCGAATCCTTCAGCGGTTTGGCAGTGTCCTGAATCAGGCTAAAAACACTGCACATTCGACGGGACAAATCGTCGTTTTAAACAGGTGTGACAATTATTACGTTGCTCGTGTATAGTATGAGTTAAAGCGTCAAGGTGCTGACTTTTGTTTACGTCACGATTTTGGATAGTAGAGGCTCCCACTGACATTTCTGCAAGTGAAGTGATTGCTAGCAAGCTACAGTAATGTGTAGCAAATATACCTACAGTAGCTAGCTAGCCAGGCAAATATTGAGCTGCTCTAGTCGATTTGTTAGGCTACAAATAACTGCAACTTGTTATTTAAGCAATTCTAAAATGGTTAGCTAACTTGTCAAGGATAATGCAACGCATTTGTACCAAGTTACAAAGGTACTGGTATGTCTATTACAGACTATTAACTTATCTTAAACTTGACTTGCCCAAGGTCATTATTAAGCTTTAAGGCTTCTACTACAGCTTTACAACAAGCTTAGTATAGCTTACTGTATTTTGCTATATATAGTATCTTACAGTATCGGCATTTCTTTATCTTAATAACACCAACATATGTTATGATGCATTGTTGTACTCTCGGAGTTCATAGCTGTAGAATTTCTAGCTAGTAATGTATGTGTACTTTGTGTAGCAGTGTTGTAGTCTGTGGCTATGCAAATGTTTGTTGTTTAGTAACACTCTTATGTGTAGTGGTTTTTAGGTTATTAAACATGTCGGTTTTATTCGGTTATTTGGAGTAGCTTTTCTGAGGTCAACAAACCATTTCCTCAGAGAGTAAATTAAATTTATTTATTTATAGAGAAATTGTAAACGAACTGGGACGTTGGGCTGTAGGGGGTTGTAGTTTCTTGCATGATATTATAAAGCAATATTTTTTATCGTGAACTACAAACACCATAATTCGCACAAGGACGAAGGAGGAGGAAGTTATTTGCGTGGCGTCATCATACCAATAGACAGTATAAATGAATGGACGAACAGACGCCATTCTTTCCTATGGAGAGAAAGCGAAGTCAATTAGAAGCACTTTTTTTGTGGTAGCCGAGCTTATTGCACAGCCTCAAGTGGAGCGTGATTACATAGATGTGACGTGAGCAACGTCTCTGCAAGTTGTAATTCTCCTCGAAGCCGTGCCAAGAGAAGTCTAAATCATTCCGAATCTTGCCTCTTGCAGAGACGGAGAGCATGAGTAGAAAGTATTTTCAATCAAAACATTGTTGAAATATTTTGTTCCAATGCTTTTCATGGACTCTATGGGTTCTCTCTTGCTGTATGTCTCCATGACCCGCGATTGCCTGCGAGCTTCTCCTGGACAATATGGTAATTTCTCTACTGTGCGACAGAAAGTTGCGTGGTAATAACACAAAAGCTGCATATTTTCACAAAAACTGCTGCTACGGGGCCAAAATGTTAGATACAAGGTCATGGAGCTTTTCATGCATTGCCTTGTTTATTTAGAAATAAACAATATAAACAATGGACAAATAGTCTTTAAACGCTTCAGGTGTAAATTTATTTGCTGTCAAAGTGACCCTAAAATGAATGGGAGTCTATGGAATGCTAATGTGAGGTGATAGCCTGGTAGCATCAGAATCCACCCAGCTTCAACTTCTGGGTCCAGGCCTACGGCCTTGATCATACCAAGGGGGTAAGCCGGTGTGCGGAAGTTAAAGCACCCATGAGGAGATTCTGAGGCTTCCTAGGCATCCCCTCAAATTAGCATTCCATAGACTCCCATTCATTTTAGAGGTCACTTTGACAGCAAATAAATTTACACCTGAAGTAGGGCTGGGCAAAATATCAATATTATATCGATATCGTGATATTAGACTGATTATCGTCTTAGATTTTGGATATCGTAATATCGTGATATGACAAATTGTTATCTTTTCCTGGTTTTAAAGGCTGGATTACAGTAAAGTGATGTAATTTTCTGAATTTACCAGACTTTTCTAGCTTTTCTATTATTTGCCTTTACCCAACTTAGTTATTATATACACATCAATGATGATTATTTATCAAAAATCTCATTGTGTAAATATTTCTTTGTAAGCACCAATTGTCAACCCTACAATATTGCTGCAATATCAATATTGAGCTATTTGGTCAACAATATCGTGATGTTAGATTTTTTCCATATTGCTCAGCTCTATTTGTCATACTTACTCACCACATCCAATATGATTGAGAATTATTCTTTTACAATAATACATTTAAATATTAAATTGACAGAGTTTGGTAAATGTTCCAAAACAATATCTGTGTCTTGCACACCTCTGACAAAGAAAGTGCAATGCTTCACTTGTTAATTTTAATAAAGAAAATTCCCTTTTTTTCTTTACATATGTGTAAACATTTTCCAAACTTAAAAAATAATTAAATATTGAGATATATGTCTTTAGTCGTTAAGGCTACAAAATATATTGAGATATTCATTGCGGGCCATATCGCCCAGCCCTAATCTGAAGTGTTTAAAGACTATATATGTCCATTGTTTATTTCCAGTGGCGGGCTGTGCATTTTACACCTAGGTCTTCACTATCTTCCCAAAATGAAAACGCATAATAATAACCTCAATGACATTCTAGGGCTATAGGGTATTGTCATTTAGCATATAATGCACCCCATATTCATAGTGAAGATAAGTTTATTCCAATCGATAAAGGTTATTTAACACGAGTCTCAACACCTATGAGACTTACAATACACCAATTGACCCGACACGACTGAATAATAACAATGTAACACTACGCATTATTAAACGCACATCCAGGTTTACCACGCACACTCAAAGGCACAGCCCACTAAGAACCCTGAATCTGAACCACAGACCTTATATATACGATCTGCACATGCTTTACACCAGTAGTGATCTAAAACAGGCAGTAATAATTAACAAGTATTAACAGGTCTGGCGCCAGGATGAAGTGTGTCTGTATATCTCCCCCTACATGAATACAAATAAAGTACATGCACTAAGCCCCGTTAAGAACCTTTAAGGCTAGGGATGGGCTGATATTACTTTTTATACAAGTACAGAGTATTTCATTTTGGGTACTTGCTGATACGAGTACCGATAGAAGTACTTCAATGAACTATGCCAAATGTCACATTCATCAAGCTAAAATCTGTTATTTCTTAGATGTTGATTAGCCAATTCAAATATAGAAAAGTAAATATTCCTACATGTCGAGAAGAACATCATTGACATTGCAGGTCAAGAATGTGTAATATTTATTAGATATCAATGGTTTACGTCTCCTTCCCTAATTAAGTGAGAGAAACACGTTTGTAAATGCAAACGCAGTAGACGTTTGTGTTCGAATTTGCCCTAAATAAGCATTGCGGAAGTTTTGTGTAAGATGAGAATGTCTGTTTGAAGTGACTTTCTCCAAAACAGGGATAATTACCTAGTCATATTATTCTGTTAAGGTATTTTATTGTTTTATTATAATCTGTACACAATTAGCTGTACTATCAATGTAATCTATTGAACAAAATATAAATAGGCTACATCGTATTTCTTAAGTTATATTTCTTTAACGTTAGTATGTCGGAATTCAGAAATACCACTATTTTGTTCACCCAGAAGTTTTGCAAACTACCGACATGTCTTTCCTCGCTGAAGGCGGCTTTCAGAGGCTAAGTCCAGGGGGCGTTGCTCATGCCGTTTTCTACAGTTACAGTATGCACCGAATTGCATCCTTCATTCTTTCCTGTACTTAAATGAACTGGTATCGGCCCATCCATAGTTAAGGCCCTGCTAGTAAAAATATATAAAAATCCATCAAACTCACCAAAGATGCTCATTATTTGAAAACGAAGTCCTTTCTCTTTTAAAAATAGTTCTATGACGCGGTTGTACTGCACATCTTTGCGTTAACTTCCAATAAAATATCTTGCCCAGTGCTGAGAGTCGATCCTGCCCAGTCCTATATTCGCTACCAAAGCAACTTCTTCACCTCCATCTGCTATTCTGCTAAAAGTAAAAAATCGAACAATCAAAAAATTGAATGTTTAAAGAAATCGGAGAAGGGAGAGCTAAGCTGGGAGAGCTAAGCTATTTGTTGTTCGCATGGCGAACTTGAACTGCCCCTCCTATCAGCAACAGAAACGATGCTGACGTAAGGCTAGGTCGGCAGAAACGCTTTACTTGGTCAAAGAACACACCCAACATGGTAAAGTCGAAATCTGATTGGTTAAAAATGACAATCAACAACATGGTCCTGATGGGCTTCAACAGCAGACGGTATTCACTCGGAATTCTGAATGCCCTAGTCTACTTGGAGACAACACAGATGAAAAAATCTTATTGGATAAAAGCTTTCATTTATATGAGCTGCGCTAAAAGCAAGGCAACTGAAAATAATGTACTGGAGCAATGAAATCACCATATAGACTAATTTAAATGAACTTTGTAAAATATATATTATTAAAAAAATATATTAAAGAAGTACAAAAATACATTTCTGTTTCTGATTATCTTTGGGCCTGCAGAGAAGGCCTTGCAGGCCCTGACGGCCCACCACTGTTTATTTCTATATAAAAAGCTCCATTACCTTGTATCGACATGTTGTGTCGAGACTTCTTAGTGTTTTCAAAAATCATATTAATCATATTATAATCACTCCCGTTCAAAAGGCGATTTGACCAAAACCAAAAAGAAGCAAAATCTTAAGTGGCGTTTCTGTCCTAATTATGCTTTTAAATGATAGTTTGACTCAGGTACATAAAAAAGACCATATTTAGCAATATGGCGAGAGTTACGCTTATAAATAAAAAACTACCCCTACTGAACTGTGGCTATTGAGGACTGACTGATTCAGTACACTACCTCATTACCGTATATAGTTTATATTTTGACTGTTGTTGTTATTTATCAGAACTTATAGTACTTAACAGAATATTGTTTTCCAGCCTTGTTCAAACTTATATTTTAGAAGCTATTAAGTCCATTAATACTGGTAACTTAGATTTTCTTTTGTGTTTTTGTTCAAAGGACTTTAAGTTTCATATCTTAAGTTTGTGTTTTTTATACATTTTACTTATCAGAACTTTAATATATTTTGATATTCCTCTGTTCTGTTGTGTCAATAAAACAAACAATTTCATAATAAAAAACTAATGTTAGGTAAATCTGTTTGTTTTATTACTAATTTCTGGATTTTTTATATATATATATATTTATATCTATATCTCTCTTGATCGATCGGAATATCAGACTTTTAAATCACCAAATATTTGTATCGTATCGGCCTTAAAAATCCTTTATCGGTCAGGTTCTAGTCTGCGCTTCCAACCACACCAGCCCCAGGCAACAGGATTTCAAGCCCCATCTCTGCTGGCTGTCTGTGAACTTCCTCTCCCTCTCTATTTCCCTCTGCATATGCATGTCTCCCTAACTTTTGCTTTCTACTGTCATATCAATAAAACAATACCAACCCTACTATCATATCAATCATTAACAAAGTTTAAAAGAGTAGTTAATGTCAAACAGTATGTTTCATGTTTTAAGCAAGACTAAACACCAGCACTCAGAAGAGATCTAAAACAAACTGCACACAAACAGGTCAAAACCAATGAGCTGGGAAATGGGTATAAAGACAATTGTTAATCAAGCTTGCTGAAAAATGGAACTGCATATAAACCATGGGTTACACTTTATTTGGAGAGTCTGACATTCCATCTGTATGTGCTCTACAGATAGTTTGTTGATAGTCATATCATCAACAAACTATCAACAAACCATCTGTTGATAAGCAACTCATTGTGTATTTTAAGGGTAGGGGTAAGTTTAGAATATGTTAGGGTAATGGTTAAGGTTAGGTTTAACATAAGGGGAATGGTTAAGGTTAGGATTAGGGTTAGGGTTAGTAGATAGTTTGTTAAAATGTTGTTGACAGTATGCAGATAATATGTAGAGCATCTAGAGATGGACTCTCAAAATAAAGTTTTACCAAACCATGAATAATAAAAAAAGGGAGTGAATCTGGAGGCCATGTGTGTTAAGAGGTTGCACTGTGGCAGGCAAGTTTTTTTTTTACCTTGAATATGCCTGTAGAATGGAAGTTATTGCCAGAATCTATTTTCTAACAACAAATAGAATCATAATCGTTAAAGTATTTATTACTGTTTAAACTGTTGCAAGATGTTTTAACAGGCTTACCTGATATAATTAAAACAGAGTTTGTACGTAGGTGCCATATCGCATTGATTCTCATGGCATGGTGTTCAATGTGGTCACACCCCTCTACTAAATAGAGGTCTAAACCATTCAAATCGTTAAATGATCTCTCAATTTGAATAACATGCCTGTTCCCTGGGAAAGTTAGATTAAATATCTACAGTGCCCTCCATGATTATTGTTACCCGTAGTTAAATTAGCAAAATAGGGTTAATAAAAATGCATTGCGTAATGTCACAATGAGAAAATTGCAAACATCCAACTAATTGAAGTACATTTATTCAGAGAAAAAAAATCTGTCATCAAGAAATTATTATTTCTAACAAAATCATTTTTGCCAAGATTATTGGCACCCCTTGATTTAATTATTTCTACCACCTCCATTTTCCAATATAACATCACTGAGTCTTCTCCTGTAATATCTAAAAGGTTGGAGAATACAGAGCAAGGATCCTGAGACCATTCATCTTTACAGAATCTTTCCAGATCATCCAGGGTCCTTGGTCATCTCTTATGCACTCTCCTCTTCAGCTCAGCCCACAGGTTTCAATAGGAGTTAGGTCAGGGTACTGAGATGGCCATGGCAGAAGCTTGATTTTGTATTAATTGAACCATTTTTGTGTTGATTTGGACGTATGTTTAGGATTGTTGTCCTGCTGAAAGATCTAATAATAACCCAGTTTCTGTTTCCTGGCAGAGGCAGCCAGATTCAGATGAATGTTTCCTGGTTTTTCACGGAGTTCATGAGGCCATGTATGGCCACTGTCTGTGCCTTTCCTTTCTCTTTCCCTACATACCTGTTTCTCTGGTCTCAGCTTCCAACTGTCCTGTAAATCAAATAATAAATACCCCGAAGACACTGGCATTTGCTGGTATATATATATACATGCATACATGCATACATGCATACATGCATACATGCATACATACATACCAGCCGCGGTCGGTGGATCTTAATTGGGGAGGACGGGCTCGTATTACGCTCGGCACCGGAGTGAATGGAATGGTGCGCAACGAACAAAACCAATTGTTTTTTTGATTTGCACACATTCCATTCACTCCGGTTCTGAGCGTAATACGA
>JACXGM010036169.1:0-11471 GCA_016801145.1 Umbra pygmaea
GGATTCTATTTATCATCATTAGTCATTTAGGTCAACATTGGATCATTCAGAGATCCTCACTGAACTTCTGGAGAGAGTTTGCTGCACTGAAAGTAAAGGGGCTGAATCATTTTGCTTGCCCAATTTGTCAGTTTTTTTATTTGTTAAAAAAGTTGGAAATATCCAATAAATTTTGTTCCACTTCATGACTGTGTCCCACTTGTTGTTGCTTCTTCACAAAAAATTACAGTTTTCTATCTTTATGTTTGAAGCCTGAAATGTGGCAAAAGGTTGAAATGTTCAAGGGGGCCGAATACTTTCGCAAGGTACTGTATTAGCCGTGTCTATGCCACGATAAGAACGTTGTGTATATATTATATATATATACTGTATATTGCAGTTCCTGTACATGTCTGTTTGTGAACCAACCAAGAAGCAATACCTTTTTTATATATATATGACGTTCTTATCGCGGCATCGACACAGCTAATATATATATATATATTATATATATATAATATATACACTACGCTTCTATTGCGCCATAGACGTGGATAATATATATATATTGGTGCAGTTCCTGTAAATGTCTGTTTGTGAACCAACCAGGAAGCAATATCTTTTGTGTACATCTCTACTGAGTTCATTAAAACCACAGAACCTCTCCTTGCCTGGTCTCCCTTCCTCCACCTCTCCAACAACAAACAACACATTACCATCACGTTGTTACAGTTGTAATGAAATAACATTGTAATATTGTTTTATGTACTGCTGTAGTGTGGGTTCAATTTCAGCCTACTGGCACAACTTTTACAGATAGAAGTCTTCTCTGTCTTTCTCTACTGTCTGTGTCAATATATAATTTAATACATAAAACATAAGGTTATTTCCTCTACATATTCTCTGTAAATGTCTTTGGGATTTCCTCAAACCCTACTCCCGCATGCCTCTCTATGGCCTCCTGTTTAAAATGGAAAGAGCCTGGTAATCAAGGAGTGGAGGCGAGGAGACTAAACATTCATGAAAATGCTTTGTGCTTCCCAGGCAGCTCAGATGTATAAGACTCTCACAGCACCAAGGTTTGAACCACGATTTAGCTTCTGGGTGACAAATCACTGGGGAGCCAGTTGACAATATTACATTGGCCTGAGACTGGAATACCAGATCTAAAAAAACAATATATTTTCATTATTTATTTAACACAAATGATTTATTCGATCTAAACCCAGATTTCATGTGTTAAAATATGTGAAAACATTCATTCAATTAATTGTGGCACCTCCATTAGCAGCGATTACTTGGAGTTAACATCTATAGCCATTCATTAGTCTGTGACATCAGTTCTGAAGGATTTGTTTCCCACTCCTCCATTAAGAAGTCAATCAGTTCATGTTTGTGAGGTACCTGGCATGTACTGCCAACTTCAGGTCCTGGCCACAGCATCTCCATTTGATTAAGGTCAGGACTTTGACTTGGCCAAACCGAAACAAACATTTTCTTTCTTCTGAGCTATTCTTTGATAGATTTCCTTAAATGCTTTGTGTCATTGTCTTGTTGAAAGGTCCATTTTCAGTCCAGCTTTAGGGACAGAACGACATTCATTTTCTGGTGGTCTGGCCCAAAATGGGGGAGGGCATTGTCATGTTTAATTTTTTGGGTGGCAGGGGAGGGCAGTAAGCTTTTTTTAGTGGAAGATGGAAAAATGGGCAATCTTAAATATTTGAGCAATATATTGGCAAAATAATCTGAGTGACTGGAAGATTTTTTTTCATCTCTCTGTCGTCAAAATCTTAGATTTGATTGCACTTCACATTGAATTTGTGCTTTTAAGAGCAACTCAACAGGCTATTCCTTAAAATGTGTTACCTTACCCTAAGGTACTCCAGTGGAAGTCCATGAACTATAGGTCACTATGACTTAATTGTAATTCATTGTAATGTATATGTAACAGGATGTCTAGTACCCAACAATTTTTTTTCTCCCCTTCCAATTGGTCTTATTCAATTCCCACTGAACCTCCCTTGACGGCAGCTCCGCGGGATGGCGAGGGGCGCTCACATGTTTCATCCAACCGCAGAGCCGGCCGATACTCTTTGCACTGCTTATCCAAAGAGAAGCTTCTGAGACCAATACAGAAGCTTCTGAGACTGAACTTACACACCAACCTGCACACATGGAGTCACTGGAGAGTTAAGCCAATTTGCGATGCCTTGTGCTGGGGGTTCCGGGCAGTCAGAGAAGCCATAGTCAGGCTTGAACCACCGACTACCATGATGTAGCTTGTCCTGCAAGGTAGCGACTTAGTCCACTACGCCACACAGACACCAGGCCTGGAAATCTTCTAAGAAGTATCTGGGGTATAAATGAGAGGACTATTAGAGTTAATTTCTAACCTAGACTTTGAAGTTCCTCCTAATGCTAAAATATACATCAAAGTGACGATGAGTTTGTAGGTGAAATCTGATAGTCATACAGCCTTTCCAAGATGTCGTTGGAAGACATTATTTCAAGAGTTTAGTATTGTTTGAGATGATTGGATAATACCCCAGGTATGCCTGGCAGCTGGTCATATTGGTCTAACAGTGCTGCATCAATATTGAAAATTGACAGAAGGTACTTAGTGTATGCTGCAAGAAGATGTTGTTCTTATCAAGCTGTGTCTCAATCCAATCCCAAATACACAACAAGAAACAAACAGCATCAGTACCGAAGCTATGTGTATAGGAAGGACTGGGGGGGTCGGCGACGAGACAAACCTGCTGTGAACAACTGGGATAACAGCCCACTCAGGAATGTTAAAGCATTAGATTCCCTCAACCAGATTATCTGATGCAGACCAAACAAAAAAATATGGTGTAATAGACTCTTGGAGCTCAGAAAATCTGCATAAAGATTAAGTGAGGGCACAGTTTAATGAATGCATATTGAGGAAGCTGTATGGGGAATCTTACTGAAAGTACCATATGTTAATGCAGGTTCCTGTAATTATTAGTCTCAGAGATTACACAAGGAACTATCGCAGAAAAACTATCAAAAAGTATTTCTGTTCTGTGCTTACAGAAAAATGCCCAGGATGTGCGGGGAGTAGATCATGGCAGCAGACAGGGTGACCGTCGGCCTCCACCTGTTAACCGGATGATGAAACACCCCAGACGTGACAAAGCAGTTCTAAATCTCTTTTCTCTTCTCCTTTATGCTCTCTATGCTGACTATAGCAGCAGTGTAATCGGCCATGCTTTCATAATGATGGGGATTTAACATGCACAATTAAACCCTTAGATCTACCAGCTCCATTTGGTCTGTGTGTGCTTATGAGTGTCAGGGAGGAAGGACATAGTGTGCAGTGCAAGGGTTCATCTGTGCATTATAGTTGAAGCCATGTCACATAGCCCAGAGAGATTCTTTTGTTCCAGACAGTTATTCCTCTTTGCATTTTTCAGGCATGTTATGAATAAGAAAATGTGGGATTTGAATAATAGTCCGTACTCACGAAGTGCCAGACAAAACATTGGAGGAGTAACTTTGACCTTCGCTGACATTGGGCTCCCTTCACTTCGGAAAGTTTATGCGAGAGGTCACCCGTCTGTCCATCTGTCAATGTGACGCAGCCGCCCATGTCTGACGGAAATATGAATTCGGGTGATTTGCACTGGAAGACTAACACCGCCGGCCTCCTGGACTGCTGACGCTCTTCATCACGAAAGCTGGCAGGGGCAATGTGTCTCAGCGACATTTCCCCGCCTTGACGGAATTCTCCAGGCCCCCAAATGAGAGACACCTTGCCCCCAGAGTGTTCAGTGGAGGGCCATGTCTGTCAGCAGTTTCCCATCTCCACCATTTCCTTTTGTCTCACGGATCCCGCGTCTGTCTGTCCCCACACTTGCCCTCCCAGCGGATGGACAGACTGACAACAGACCAAGCCTTTGACAGACCCACAGCGGAACCAGACCCTATGCTAAATGAGGCACGGCTATCAAACGACGATGGTGACATCCTACCGTGCAGCTCCACACATCCGGGGGACAGCCAGCAGATTTTTCTCACTTCCATTGGCAGCCTTAATTTTCCACACTACTGGAAACAGGACACCGTCATTGCTTACTGGAGTCCTACTTTGGATTGTCACTACAGGCTAGAGAGAAGAGCCATCAGAAGGCTATATGGGAAATTGAGTGCAGTGCTGTTAGCCATATAGAATCCTGTTCATTTGAGAACTGCTAGTGAGTAACAGCTAGAGGTGTGCTATTACCAACCGAGAGGCCTTCATTGATCTATTTTCATTGTTGCGTGTTGTTTCAATGGTCTGAATGAACTTGAACTCCTGCAAGGGTATAGTAGATTAGGAGTCATATAACCACACTCCTCAGGCAGTCAAACTTTCAGAAGGTGGTGATATGCAGGGAGGAACGCTAACAATCTGACCTCAAAAGCTTCTCTCTCAATTATTTATTTCCCCTCTAAGCATCGATTAAAGCCATTTAAGAGGATCGTTACCATTCAGACCTGGTGATGGAGCATTTTAAAAAGATACCTTGACAGACAGTTGGAGATTCAGTGGATGAATCAACATAATAAAAGACCAAGACATCCATCATCTCTCCGATTACCTTTCAGACCAAATTAGAACGTGGCACACAAAAGGTCAAGGTTGATTTGGCATGCATGTATTTTTCAGTTCAACAGGAAGTCCAACAGTTTGAGCCAGATGCTCCAGTCAGCTCATCCTTTAATGATGAGGCATTTTGCAAACTCAAAGAGAATGTCAAAACATTACTCTGTCACAGACAACCAGGTCTGAAACTTCTAAATCATTTTCTAAATAGCACTACCTGTGACAGGAGCTGCAATCACAGAGGAAACAAATGTGACATGTTACTGTACTTGGGGACAATTTAGAAAACATACATGAGACAAGCAACGATAAACATATATTTCATTGACAACATGGTGCTAAAATATCAGTTTATTAGTAACCTTTGTCTTCATCTTAATCTGAAGTAGGCATTTAAATTACATAAAATATTATTAAAAAAGTCAGCAGTTTAATTAAAAACCCACTATTCTTTTGGTAAATACGTAGCTATGGAATTTGGCTGTCTTATTGAATTTAACAAAAGTCAAATAAAATAAAAAATACTGTATGTCTTCTTTATAGTGCCCAACATTCCTGTTAATATAAAAACACCTTAAAAGAAACATTGAGGTTGTCTTTATGACTGTCATCACCACTATAGATGGAAAGTCAATTTGTACATAGCCATCAAGGTGGTTCTCCTAAAAGTTAGCTAAGTAGATAAGTAGCTACTGTATTAACAAGATCTGTCATCAACAACTACAGTAGCTGGCCAATTTGAACTGGTCCATCAATCCTTGTAATACAACATAGCATGTCAGCAGCAACTATTTTAGAAACTATTTTAAAAAGCTAACTTTGGTATCTTGTTAAGAGCACGAAGGTCTGTAAATTCCTTACCTTGTTTGAGATACATCTGCAAATATTCCGAAAATATATTCTTCAGGTGAGGACATTACACATACTGGAAGTTTTGTTTTTAACAATCCCATGTAAACGACCCTCAGTACCACATGTTTATAGTGGAGCCGGTAAGATCTCGGCTGGCAAATCGAACGTTCTGTACACCTATCGTGTTTTGTTGAGAGGTGAAAAGATTCAATTTACATTTTAATCATTTAACAGACACTCTAATCCAGAGCGACTTAGTACAGGGAGTACAGGGACATTGTCCCTAAAGCAACTTGCCCAAGGACACAACCACATTTGGCACATTCGGGAATCGAACCGGCAACCTTCCAACTACAAGCCTGACTCCTGAACCACTGAGCCTTCTGATGGAGGTGAGTTTAATTGGCACCGACTAATTCTCTTTCCAGTACCTTGTAGGGACAACTACAGTACTCCAGACATCAAATGCATTTTCCTCATATTTCATAATACATCATCATATTTTGCACAAATGTCACAGAATGATAAGTTCTAAGAAGAGTTTTCCAAACCAAACAATCATAATGAATGATCTATTATCTGCAACCCCACACCAATATTAAACTTTTATGCCCTTGTCAGGTACCATCTCATTTAAATGTAATATAGCCGCAAGCTGCGATTTGCGGGTTGAACCCTTTTTTATCAATAGCGACTTCAAAGTAATTTCACACAAGGTTCAACACTGTTATAAAACATATGCTATCATTTTTATGATCTATAGCTTGATTTATGTCATTCCACGTGCAGTTATTATACATTTAAAGCGCCCCCTAGTGGTCAATTTGAATGAGACTTGCAGGGTGTTGTTCAGTTACTTATTAAGAGATTTGTCATGATTGGAGAATGAATATGCAATTACTAGTAACATTTGTGTATTGGCACTCACCTATCTTGTGCTTGTAGCGCCCCTTAGTGGTCAAGGTATATGAAACTGTCTGGGTATATGTTAGGAACTTATCTGAACACATCCAGTGAGTTTTGTGATGATTAGCCTTACGGTTGCTGATTTGTATTAATTTATGTCGAGAGCCACTCCCCTTTCAAATTGGTCAATAACTTAAAATGTAATTGAGATTGACATGTTTTGTTCAACTTCAAATATTTTGATCCAATAATGATTCACTAAAAATGTGGTGGCAATCAGAGCTACAGTGTAGGAGAAGATAAAGCACCCCCTAGTGGTCAATTTGAATTAGAAATGCAGGGTGCGGTTCAGGTAGTTATGATGATATATCCTGAGAGAATTGCCATTATTGGCAATTGAATATACGATTAATAGTACAATCTGTGTAATGCTACTGACCTATTTTGTGCTTGTAGCGCCACCTAGTGACGCATGTATATGAAACTGTCTGGGTATATCTGGGGCACTTATCTGAACATATCCTGTGAGTTTTGTGATGATTGGCCTTACGGTTGCTCATTTGTGTATATTAATGTCCAGAGCCACACCCCTTTCGAAGTTCATTGGTCAATAACTTGAAAAGTAATTAAGATATTGACATGCTTTATTCAACTATTAATAAGCTTGATCCAATGATGATTCACTGAAAATTTGGTGGCAATCGGAGCTATGGTGTAGAAGAATGTCAATAATTTTTTTTCTTCTAAATATTCAAAATGGCGGAATATTTTACACCTGTGGTTCAACATTGTTATAAAACATATCCTGCAAGTTTTGTAACAATTGGACAAACATTTTATGATCTATAGCTTGATTTGTGTCATTCCACGTGTAGTTATTATACATTTAAAGCGCCCCCAAGTGGTCAATTTTAATAAAACTTGCAGGGCATGGTTCAGTTACTTATGAGGACATGTCCTGAGAGATATTTCATGATTGGAGAATGAATATGCAATTAATAGTACAATTTGTGTATTGCTACTCACCTATCTTGCGCTTATAGCACCCCCTGGAGGTGCATGTATATGAAACTGTCTGGGTATGTCTGGGGCATTTATTTGAACATATCCTGTGAGTTTTGTGATGACTGGATTTATGGTTGCTCATTTGTGTTCATTAATGTCCAGAGCCACACCCCTTTCGAAGTTCATTGGTCTTGAAAAGTAATTGAGGTATCAACATTGAGGTAAGTAATTGAGGTATCAACATGGTTTATTTAACTTTTAATAAACTTGGTCCAATGATGATTCACTGAAATTTTGGTGGCAATCGGAGCTATGGTTTAGGAGGAGATGTCAAAAATGGGTTTTTCAAAATATTCAAAATGGCGGAAACTTTTTGTAGGCGGACCTTAATGGTCCTTGAGGCTTTTTTGGAGAGCACACTGAGCTGCACCTGTGTGAGAAATTTCAAGTCAATCGGACTTACGGTGTGAGGGGCGTGGCCTTTCAAAGTTTACATTTTGAAGCCTTAATTACAGCGCCACCATGTGGCCGATTGGGTTCATATTTCTATGGAAGCACATGCACAGCATTTCCAGTTATTCCCCTAAGTTTCATGTTTCTAGGTCTTTCCAGCTCAAGGGAATTTCAGCCGGCGTGGCAGACAACAAATAATAACCATTCAACACAAAAACAAAAGGGTTCTACCACTTTGTGGTTGAACCATAATTAACAGTTGTTGTAGTATTAGCAGTGTTGGGAAAAGTTACTTTACTTAGTTACTTCTACAAAATGTAACTACGTTACCTTCCGCATTACTTTTCAATGAAAGTAAATACGTTACGTTACTGTGTTACTATTTATTGAAAGTAACTAATTAAACTACTTTAAGTTACTTTAAAACATGCTTTTTACATATGCTTTTTGGTGTGTCTAGGTTTTTTATCATACAATACTCATTGGACAAAAAAGTATCAATTCATTAACCTTCCCAAATATTTAAACGATTTGAATCAATTTTAATGGTAAGTTGATTAAGAAAGTATTATTATTTACAGAAACAATCTCGGAGCAATTAGGGTTAACTGTCTTGCTCAAAAACAGAATGATAAAGGCTTCACCTTGGTAGTGTGTGTGTGTGTGAGGGGGGGGGGGGTTGAACCATTCTTCTGGGGGCTTCTTCAAAAATGAATCATGGGCCCTAAACAATTAGGCCACCTTGCCGCCCCTAGATAGTGATTGCCTGATCATGTCCAGTGCAGACTTGTAGTAACTAATTTCTCTGGGCATGATCCAATTGACCAATATGATCAGTCTATTTCTGATGAATGTGTGAGTGTTGGTATGTAAAACCAATTTCATCTCAATGTCTGAGTATATAACAAATTTTAACTGAGTAAAGAAATACAGATAAATAATGATTTTGAGTTTCATACAATATGCAATGGAATTTGACTCCTAGTAATGCTTCTGAAATTAATGTAGTCACATGGTGAATACATTGAGCAGTCCTGAGCCAGAAATATTGAGTGTAAAGCAGATGTGGGCAATTATTTTTGCTTGAGGGCCACATTGAGCTTTTGAAAACAAGTGAAGGGCTGCATTTTATAGCGATGTATGAAAAATAGGAAATGTTATTGCATTAAGTTAACCCCGCCCCCTTAGTGGAAGTTTAAAATGTTTACAGGACAGATATGCAGATATTAAGAGCTGGCACCTGGCTGGCTACCCCACACCTATCCTTCGCGGGGTTGCTTCCTTAGAGACGCAAATACAGAGGATGAAGGAAGGTGTGAAGTATTCACCCCTCTCACTGGACCACACAGCTGAATGTAAAGACCAACTGAACATCTAATGTAAGACACCAGCCAATGGACCAAATAGTCCTAGCTGTACCATAAAGGGAAACTTTGGTATACACGTACCACTGTGTTGCACATGTCATGTTTCTCTTTACAGATAACTTATAGTTGGCTGGCCAGAATATGGAGGAAAGTTTCACAGAGTCAAATGTATGTTTCCCCCCCTGGGGTGAGACATTTCAATTTCATGTAAATGTACACAGCCAGTTCCTTTGTACTCAATGTAAATGTCTACAGCCGGTCTTTTGTACTGATGGTATTTGTGACCTAAAGTCTGTGAATAATGTAATCAATGTAAATTTGTCAATAGCGGTCCTTTGTTTCCACTTTCGATGGCCAGTGAAAGGTGATTCCCATTGGGGTTGAGCGGGAAGGGGGAAGCACTTTTTCGGGAGGAATATAAGGTCTATGTTCAACTATGTTTGAGGAGTTCCTATCTTAGACGATGCTCCGGGCAAGCTAGTAGCTCTAGCCGTGTGATTAGATAGGATAATTGTAGTTTTTGGTAGGTTTTAGGATTTTAGGACGACATGTATTAATATTCTTGGTATTGTAACTTGTGATTTCATTCATCCAGTTAAAGAGTTGTATTTTATGCCTTTAATTGGAATTAAATATTATTGCTTCGAACCGAGCCTTGTTTGCGACATTCCAAGTTTATTCCTTATATCTCCGGTGGAGTTATATGGAAATCATCGTTAGCCTATTCTCTGCCTGCTCTTAGTTTTCTGCTATTATCACACACACACACTATGCTAGCAAGCTATTCCAGGCTTTGGGTTGTAATCACTGAGGCTCGGCAACCCACAGCGTCGTCCTCAGCTGGCAGAAAAGGGATTTTTGTGTACAAGTTGACAGGGGAGAAAAGTTCAGCCCACACCAGGGCATTCCTTATCCCTCGCCCCTATTGTGCAGTTCAGCTTCCGGGCGCATTTCTGATTTTAGGAGTGAGTCAATGTACCTTAGATCTCGCACGGCTGTTGCAGAGGTATTTTCCGTGAGGACAGGTTAGCCCGTCCATATTGCATACTTAGTGTGGCTCGGAGTGTCCAGGTTAGCTACCTAGCGGATCCAGAGTTTCACGCCCGCGAGGCCCTGGTGAACTTGCTTAGCTAACACATAAACACATGGAGTCAGATTTATAGATATTAAATATCTACGAGGCAATTAAGATCAATAAGATCATTTTCCACGCTTTCTATTAAGCTATTAATTATCTGTTTAACTCAGAACATTGCCCCCCAAGGGAAAAGGAAATATATAAATTACTAATGTATTAATTTCATGTGCATATTAATGGTATAATATTCTATCTTTATTTCCCTAACTACATCCCCTACACAGTTATGTGCATTTCCTACAGAAAATAAATGTTTTGTTACACCATTTCCTTGTTTGACTGTAATGTTTTTAGTTTACCAAAATATAGTCAGTGAAAAGTACCCAACTTTGTTACGCGACATCTCCGGCTGTCATTAATCCACATGGACGAACCACTCATTATTTACATTGGCATTATTTAATCAGCGGAACCCCCTCTTTCCAACCATATTGGTACTATGTTGGTTTTGTGCAGGATGATGTCCTACATCATTGCAGCGTTGCTATTTTGTCATTTTCACATCCTACTTCCTGTCTGTAATGTGTTTAGTAAAAAAGGCAAAAGTAAAAAAAACATGACCGAATTCGAGGCGCGATAGCTCCGGCTCTGATAAACTCACATGGAGGAGCCGACACTCTTTCTTCTCGGCTGATCTTCAGCTTTCCAACGTTACCAAGCTTTCGTTGCTAGCACATACGGTTCGCGAGATAATCGCGATATAATTGCAGTAGACTGTGGAGGGTAAAAACACCTCTGGCCCGCAGTTTGCCCACCTCTGGTCTAAAGGGTACAGTTTACATCTGAATCTGTTGGCTGGCAGAATTATAAGCATTCTGAATGTGTGTTTACTGGCACAAATACACACGTTCCGAGTGCATGTCACTTGAATCCTTGTGCACCTTATGTAGCCTACTGTATGTTGAAAACTTCCATAAAGTGCGTTCTCATGGCCTGATAAAGCACATTGGACATTTTCTGTAAGGGCTCTTGCTCACTGCGGCAACTACTGGCAATCCTTTGCAACTTTGTCGCGAAAGCATTTAGCACCTCTGTGGGAGGTAGCAACTTCTTACGTCGGGTCTGTGTTCACATTGCGGCAATTGTTAACCAGACACTACCGACTTTTCGTTTTGCATATGCGCTAACTCTCCGGTCCACTAGATGGCAGATGCAAAAC
>JACXGM010036170.1:0-11442 GCA_016801145.1 Umbra pygmaea
TCCATATCCTCCACCTAAGTCCTCCATATCCTCCACCTAAGTCCTCCATATCCTCCACCTAAGTCCTTCCATATCCTCCACCTAAGTCCTTCCATATCCTCCACCTAAGTCCTTCACCTAAGTCCTTCCATATCCTTTTATATCCCAGCATGCAGCTTCTCAGATATCTCTCCAAACCCCTCCTGGTTTCTTACACGTCACTGACTCCTCCTGAAAAACCTCCTGCTTCCTTTCGCCCTGCCCTACCATGTCTGCTTCCTACTACCTTGTTCTTGATCCTCAATGTGTCCTTCCTGTTTCTCCATGTCTGCTTCCTACTACCTTGTTCCTGATCCTCAATGTCTCCTTCCTGTTTCTCCATGTCTGCTTCCTACTACCTTGTTCCTGATCCTCAATGTCTCCTTCCTGTTTCTCCATGTCTGCTTCCTACTACCTTGTTCCTGATCCTCAATGTCTCCTTCCTGTTTCTCCATGTCTGCTTCCTACTACCTCCTGCCTGATCCTCAATGTCTCCTTCCTGTTTCTCCATGTCTGCTTCCTACTACCTTGTTCCTGATCCTCAATGTCTCCTTCCTGTTTCTCCATGTCTGCTTCCTACTACCTCCTGCCTGATCCTCAATGTCTCCTTCCTGTTTCTCCATGACTGCTTTCTACTACCTCCTCGCATGCTGGTTATGAAGGAGGGACCAGAAGGGGCCTCGTAGTCCCATAGAGCCCTGATCACAACAACTCTGTAAAGAATCTGTTACTTTTAAGAGTGGTTGCAGATCTGACTCCTCCCATTTCACTGATAAAGATCCTGAAGGGCCTGTAGATGTTATTTCTACTCCATACACAGTACCTGCATCAGATCACTCTGCTAAATGTGCCCGTTGGGTGACTTTAGATAAACCTGAAATCATTCAATATCCAAAATTAAGAAGCCACTGCAACATCATCGGTTTCTCTGGTTTTATTATCGATGGGTATGTGTTTGGGTAAAATTAACATTTTTGTTGTAGTCCATAAATTACTGACAACATTTCTCCCGAATTCTAAATAAAAATAGCCATTCAGAGCATTTATTTGCAGAAAAAAACTGGTCAAAATAAGAAAAGATGAAGTCTTGTCAAACCTCACATAATGCAAAGATAATAAGTTCATATTATTTTTAAACAACACAAAATACAAGTGTTAAACTGAAGAGATCAGAAATCAATATTTGGTGGAATAATAATAATTGTACAATAATGATAATAAACTTTCATGTTTCTTGGCATGCTCTACACCAGTCTTTCACATTGATGTTTGGTGACTTTGTGCCACCCCTGGTGCAAATATCCTTTTCCAGCTCTATGCAGTTCTAGTACCTTATTACGCAGGTCTTTTGAGAGTTCTTCTCTGCTCCCCATGGGTCTGTATCTAGCCTGCTCAGTGCATTCAGGTGAGAGATAACAAACTCGTTAACTATACACAGACACTAAATGTAATTGAAAAAGCCACAGGTGTGGGAAATTAACCTTTAATTGCCATTTTAACCTGTGTGTGTTACCATGTGTGTTTGTAACAAGGCCAAACATTCAAGGGTATGTAAACTTTCGATCAGGGCCATTTGGGTGATTTCTGTTATCAGTATGGTTTACAAAGGAGCCAAACAACGATGTGATAATTAATAGCTTCATATGATCACTATCTTATATATCAGTAAAAAAAATTGCATTAACAGTCATATTGTCAAAATCAATGCTGAAATTTCACAATTCTTGCCAGGGTATGCAAACCATTACAAATCTGTAATGACTTCAAAGGGACTTGGTGTTTTTGCACCTGAACATAACAAACTTAATTTCAACAATAAACTTCCGACGGGAGCCAGGATTACTTGTTTGTGCAGCACCATTTGTTTTTCTAGAAAGTTGCTAATGTTTTACTACTCATACGTGAGAACTGACCATGACAACTTCCGCTCTATTTCTAGAACAACTAGGAAAGATTCTAAGATCACTAGTGAGTGTACCGTACTAGAAATATTTAACTAAACATGCATCAATAAGATTGTAGACCGAGGTACAACCCTGTAACTGCAACCACACTGATATTAAAAATATATTTTCCATAGCCTTGGATAATAAATAGAATTCTGCTGCCTTGTTAATTGACACAGTTGATCGTTCGCTTTTTCTAAGTGGCTTGCTTGTGGTTTAGGACTGTCTTTGTGACAAAACTAAAATCTGAATTTCAGAAAGGTGTACCCCAGGGTTCAATTCAGGGTCCTCTGTTGTTCACGATGTACATATGTGAGAGTTGCTGAGAATGTACCAATGACTGAGATTGTATTTCTGTGTCAGAATTGTGAAACGGTACCCTGGAAATCCAGAGTTCCCGCGAGAGCAAAATTTTTCTTTGCTCAGCGAGTAACTTTGGCATCAAGTAATGCTGCTCATTAACTATGCCCTTCTAGCCGAGCTGCACCAATCACATCGGTGTATCTGATATAGGCGGGCCAGGGGCGTGTTAAACAGATGACGACCTCAAAGTCATTAGTAAACATGGTAAGATTGCTATGGATGAACACCCGTTGTTTGAAACAGCTTTGGCCGCTACAATGAACGAGTTAGACATGGCTATATGTCTAAAAGAGGAACAGAAGACGGCGCTCGAATCGTTCCCTTTTAAGATTGAGTTTTTGCTGTTTTACTGACCGGATACCAGTTAGCTCCGCTGGTGGCGAAACGTATGGGGCTTAGCCATAGGAGCTGAGCGAAAACCCACTGGTGATTGGTCGTAGTGTTATCCAATTGCGTACAGTGAGATTTTTTAAATGCATGCTTGGTGCCGTCCCTCGAGTTGGGCCATTTTCATTTCAAATCCTACAGATTTGGGTCTGAATTTTTCCAGGCTAGTGAAACGGTGGTTGTTCTGTCTTTGAGCAAGGCAGTTAGTTAGCCCTCCACATTTATTGGCAGCTTGGTAAAGACTAGCAAAAAAACTCAAATTGTTATGATTAGTTTCAACAACAAATGAGATAAAACTAACCTTTAATTGAGCTGAAAAAGTGTACATACACCTATTAGTCCTTAAGCAAAATGTCTTATACAAAATGACTTAAAGATAAATTCTCAATTAGGTTAACTTATTGGTACATTTGCATTTGGGATATGTGGCATGTTCATATATTACAGTAAGTTGCAATTTCACTACTGATACTGTATGTAGCAAGCACTGTTCTGCCCTCCTAAGTATTTCTGCCCAATGTGTACTCTATAACCCCGCCAACCAGGAGAAGCTGCAATATTGTATGTATTTAATATCGACAGAGTGTGTGAGATAATGAGCTGGCCATGCATATTGTACTGTATTAGATACTTGTTTAACATTTCTTATTCCAGTGAACTCACACTGACAGTTTCTTCTAATTTTCAAGTTAAAAAAGACAAAAAAACTAACAAAATATTAATACAAATCTACAAAAAACTGCATTACATAGATTTTCTATTTCATCAGTTTATGCAATTTGGAACAGATTACATTTTTTTGCATATATAATAAATGTTATATTTAATAGTAGTAGCCTTACTGTGATAGTAGCAGTAGAAGTATTACAGAGCACTACTTTGGACCAAAGTTGAGGTCCAACGTAGTGTATACGTTAATATAGCGGAGTAACACAGTGCCACGGGGGATGTGGGCTTGTTCTCCACAGCTACTTCTACATAGTTAAGAATCTCCTCCAATAAAAGGCTCAATTAAATACCTACTGAGCTCAAATCACATCAATGTAGATGAAGAGAGTTTTCCAACCCAGTAGGCTCCAATGGCACACTAATCCTTTACATAGTGGATAGGGCGCACCGTAATCCTCATATGTTGCTTTGAAGGGAATAGGGTGTTATTTGGAACAGATCAAGTGATTCCCTTGTCTCTTTAATTTCCTGTGAATGGTTGACAAGCCTTCTAGAGTAACACATAGACCTGCGTCATGGTTTCCTCTCTTTGAGTGGGCATTTTAATAGAGACTCATTCATTTCACTTACTGGTGTGCGCGTTCGTACAGTGTGTCCAAACCTGCACTCATTCAATTATTCTGGGGGTAACTGGAACCGTTTTAACTCTACCAAGTAACACCGAAATGAGGGGTTTCTCCATGACGAAATACAGTTACCTCCAAGGTTAGTGGCACTCCTTAACAAAAGGAAGTCTGTTTAAATTACGAGTTACATTTTAAGATGGAAATATGGGAAATTATTTCTATACTAATTTATATTACAGCAATAAATTAAAAAGTTCAAAACCACTGGAACGTTGGAAACCTTCCTGGAAGAGGATACACGTGTACCAAGAGAAGGATGGTTTGTGGGGGCAAAGAAAAATCCAGTGTCACCGTTGGAGAGATGCTACTTCCATGCATCTGAGGCGTCTCAAAATCTACAATTAGATTTTGCCCCAAAAAATACTTCATAGAGTAACAAATGCAAATGGCATTGGCACTTGTCTATGGACATGGTGCTATGGAGTTTTTTGACCACACGGTGTGCCAAAAAAATGAATGGCAAACAAAGAGTTAACAGAAAGCGAAGCTATCAGATCATACTTATAGACTAGTCATTTCTAGTGGAGAGTTGTTCAAGTGAAATATCTTCTTGTGGCATGCTGGTATTTCCTAAATTACAAGTTGTGCAATAGCAGTGTCAGATCCAGCCTATAGCAGTGTCTGATCCAGCCAATAGCAGTGTCTGATCCAACCAATAGCAGTGTCAAATCCAGACAATAGCAGTGTCAGATACAGTCAACTACAGAGTCAGATCCAGCCAATAGCAGTGTCTGATCCAGCCAATAGCAGTGTCTGATCCAACCAATAGCAGTGTCTGATCCAACCAATAGCAGTGTCAGATCCAGCCAATAGCAGTGTCAGATACAGTCAACTGCAGAGTCAGATCCAGCCAATAGCAGTGACAGATACAGCCAACAGCATTGTCAGACACACCTCTTAAAATAAATTCCTATGTAAACCAAAGTGGTACGGAGTGATTTTCATTTAGCCGGTGTTTGTCTCAGACAAGATTAAGGTTCAGAAAAGAACTGTCTCAGCATTTCGCTACACGGTAATTTACTGCAGTTTCAAAGTACAGGATACAGAAGCCTCACTTTCCAGTCAGGGTCACACAGCATTAGTCCAACAACAGAGAGCTACTGTGTGAAACAATATTGCCCTTCCCTACTACGTACCTAAATTTATTTTGCCTGATTACCCAAACTCCTTACTCTGGCCATGAACCAAGTTAGTTCCTTCTTTGCATTGAGTCTGGATTTGATTTCAAACAAAACCAACTATTTTATTAGGTCCAGAAACAAAGAGTTATAAAGGGAGTCAATGGGGTTGTCACCTGATGTTTAAATATGATCTAATCACTGATTTCTTTGTTTTGCGCAACACCCCTAATTTTGCCGACTTCAACAATGGCAGTCTCAATGGTATGTAAGCCAATGATAGAGTAGTGGTAGAATTCCATTTTTGTGGTTCAGAAAGTGGTTTTCAACACATTCTCGGCTTGTGAAAGTGGTTTTCTGCAGCAAATATTCTTTGAGCCAGAGAAAGCGGAGAAGCACCATGACTGCCCCTTCAGATATGGGCTCAGGATTTGAGCAAATTTTCTGCAGAAAGTACAACTCCAACAGAAAATGTGCAGTTGAATGTGGTGACTTTTCGTAAGGGAAAATTAAGTCTGAAATTTCAGCTTGGAAATGATAAACTATAATCCTCATATTTCTTACAGGTTTAACATTTCCTGCAGTCCACAAATGCTCATCAAGGAACAGGGAAGCCAAGATCATCTTTAGCTAAAGAGGTCGGGAGAAGCATCTTAGACACATACCACAGAGGCAGGCAGAGTAAAGCACAGCTCACTGTAGTGCGCTCTGTACAAATGCAGTTTACTATGAAGGGAATAGGGTATCATTTAGGACACATTGTACACAGTGAATATGGAGCTATACTTACGCTAATGTATTTAACAGATCACAGCTCTATTCACCCTACTTCTTCAATTGCTGGCCCATGCTGCTGTTGAAATCATTTAGGTAGAGTCCCAAAAAGCACTGTGCTTGCTACATTGTATGACCACTGGTCAAATGTGGTGCACTATATAGAGAATGGGGTGATATTTGGAACACAGACTACAGTTCAAAATGGGTAGGCCCGGAACAAAAACTGCTGTTTGGGGCAAGATATACAGCGAGGATTGTTTTTACAACATCAGGCCTAAAGAATGAATGTGAAAAGTAGCTAACCTGGTTAGAGTATGGCGCTAGCAATGCCAACGTTGTGGTTTAATATTCAAACGGGGGTCAGTATGAATAGCGCTGCGTCACTGTGGATATGAGCATCGGCTAAAATACATGTAACAAACATTTGAATGATAACTTTTAAGAACTATTTTATTATTTCGATTCACAGTTCCTGATACAATGGAGTAATTCCTCAAATAACAACTGGTAGTCAATTAAACGCCGGGCATGTGATAGTGGCCAGGGCCGTGGTCAATACAGACAAATAAAGGCCGGTCTTAAATAAAGGCAGGGGGAAAATTACGTGTGGATAATCTCTTAGGTGCCTTTCATATAATGTGCGGTCCAGTTAAGCATAATGTACATTTCTACCACTTTAATTTAATAGATTCAACGATATATTCATGCTATTTTCGGAATATGGTACTTATCCAAAGCAGCAACAATCACTGCTCTTGCGAGCCGCCATTCCGTATGTTTTTGTTCCAAACCTAATTTAGCACAAGTGACGCTACTTATTACCCGGATGAAACGCTAACTCAGGGTAGTCGAAATTTGGGTTGGACGGAACATTTACGGAATGGCGGCTCGTGGGAGCAGGAATGTGTATCGCTAAGTATTATTGTCCTACCGGTATTTCAGTCAATGCGGCTGTATGTTTTACTCAGCCTGGTGTTGTTTGTATTAACGTACAGGTAGATGGCAGTAACTACATTGGAAATAACACAGCTTCCATTCAGTGCAAGTGACTGAATCTTCAACAACTTTTTTCAACTACTTTTTGGAACGGTTACAAGAAGTGTTGAGATATTATAGTGTCAATTCTTGTTCCAGTTTGCCCTTTTATGCAGCAATAAAAGGGCAAACTGGAACAAGCATTGACACTAAAATATAGCCAATTATAGTTATCAAACAGAGGGAATTAGAAATAAAGGCCTGCCTCTAACAAAAGCCTGCATCAAATAAAAGCTGGTTTCCTTCTGCAGTAGAGGTAAATAAAGGCCCCGGTTTTTATATGAGGAAATACGGTATGTTAGTCACAGAATGAAACTGAATTTACTCCAAAAAACTGTAGAAAATTTTACAAGAATTCATGGATTTTCCTCTCAAATATACACTGCTCAAAAAAATAAAGGGAACACTAAGATAACATCCTAGATCTGAATGAATGAACTAATCGTATGAAAAACTTTCGTCTTTACATAGTTGAATGGGCTGACAACAAAATCACACAAAAAAATGTATCAACCCATGGATGTCTGGCTATGGAGTCACACTCAAAATCAAAGTGGAAAACCACACTACAGGCTGACCCAACTTTGATATAATGTCCTTAAAACAAGTTAAAATTAGGCTCAGTAGTGGGTGTGGCCTCCACGTGCCCGTATGACCTCCCTACAATGCCTGGGCATGCTCCTGATGAGGTGGCGATTGGTCTCCTGAGGGATGTCCTTCCAGACCTGGACTAAAGCATCCACCAACTCCTGGACAGTCTGTAGTGCAACGTGCCGTTGGTGGATAGAGTGAGACATGATGTCCCAGATGTGCTCAATCAGATTCAGGTCTGGGGAACGGGCGGGCCAGTCCATAGCACCAATGCCTTCCTCTTGCAGGAACTGCTGACACACTACAGCCACATGAGGTCTAGCATTGTCTTGCATTAGGAGGAACCCAGGGCCAACCGCACCAGCACATGGTCTTACAAGGGGTCTGAGGATCTCATCTTGGTAACTAATGGCAGTCAGGCTACCTCTGGCAAGCACATGGAGGGCTCTGCGGCCCCCCAAAGAAATGCCACCCCACACCATTACATGACCGCCAAACCGGTCATGCTGGAGGATGTTGCAGGCAGCAGAACATTCTCCACAGCATCTCCAGACCCTGTCACGTCTGTCACATGTGCCCTCATGGAGTCTGTTTCTGACCGTTTGAGTGGACACATGCACATTTGTGGCCTGCTGGAGGTCATTTTGCAGGGCTCTGGCAGTGCTCCTCTTGCTCCTTCTTGCACAAAGGCGGAGGTAGCGGTCCTGCTGCTGGGTTGTTGCCCTCCTATGGCCTCCTCCAAGTCTCCTGATGTACTGGCCTGTCTCCTAATAGCGTCTCCATGCTCTGGACACTACGTTGACAGACAAAGCAAACCTTCTTGCCACAGCTCGCATTGATGTGCCATCCTGGATGAGCTGCACTACCTGAGCCGCTTGTGTGGGTTGTAGACTCCGTCTCATGCTACCACTAGAGTGAAAGCACTGCCAGCATTCAAAAGTGACCAAAACATCAGCCAGGAAGCATAGGAACTGAGAAGTGGTCTGTGGTCACCACCTGCAAAACCACTCCTTTATTGGGGGTGTCTTGCTAATTGCCTATAATTTCCACCTGTTTGTTGGCTGTTCCATTTGCACAACAGCATGTGAAATTGATTGTCAATCAGTGTTGCTTCCTGAGTGGACAGTGTGATTTCACAGAAGTGTAAAAGACTTGGAGTTACATTGTGTTGTTTAACTGTTCCCTTTATTTTTTTGAGCAGTGTACAATTTTACATGTACGCACACAATGCTCAAACACACACAACATGCTTCCCTTAAACCGCAAAAAAGAAGACTCTCATGCTTAAGCAACAGAATCGCACAGAAGTCACACCAACACAAACACATGTCTATCATATTATTATTTTTAATTATTTGTATTTATTCACAGGACTTATCGTGAGCACTGGGCGATTCGACACCAAAGTATAAATAAAGTATTAACACAATCACACACATGCAATAACACACACAAACATGTTCATGGTGACATTCAGAGGGTCGTAATGAGGACGTGGTTAGGTTGTCATTAACACCCATATCACCTGTTTGGTCTCAGCTGTCCTCACATACAAGAAACAGCCTTGCGTGCACAGACACACAAACAAGCCACTATAGCAAGCACACACACACACACAAAATGTGAAAACGTAATTCCAAGGTGGAGGGGGTGAAGAATGGGAATCTAAGAGGGGTAGATGCTAATTTTGATATGTCGGGAAAAGGAACGCACAAACGCATGTGCAGGATCCATGGCTAGCAACAGCACAGTCACAACGGTCGCCATTCCCTCTGACTCTGCAGATGCAAGAGGTCAAGTTAGGTTGCGGGTACTTCCGTTCTGCCCCAAAGGGCAGAGGTCATGAGTTAAGGTCAGGGTCATGAGTCAGGGCAAAATAATTAAACCAGACCAGAGCACATCCATGGTCAGAAGGGTACCCAGTATGACCATCCGGAAAGGTCAGAAAAGGGGAGAGGAGGCAGAGGGACAGGAGAAAAGGCACCGATACAGGCAAGGTGCACTCTCCCCTCATTTATGCCTCGTACCTCAATTATTCACTTTAATCCATAACACTGTTTCCTCCTTAAGGCCTCTATAAAGTCAGCGGTAGTGAGATAGGACAAGAGCCGGAATGAATCTACAACAGTTCCTTGACCAGTAGTTCAACATACATTATCGTTTCATTGGATTTAAAAGAACAGGACCAGTGATTAGAGAGAGATTTTACCCTAAGTTCAAAAGCGGATGTAGCTGGCTAAATATTTATGGTGCAATTGTCAAACCAAACCAGAAGCTGGTTGACATGAAGCACCAGTGACAAGATCATGTCATCCATTTACAAACCAGCATTTACACAAAGGATGTCTACCAAGCTGCCTACCATATCTGCTATGGGTACATTCAAGACAATTAAAACCTGAAACTGATATTCCAATTCAAAATTGAATCTATAATTATTTTTGAATCAGGGGAATGTGGAACTTTCTGGAACAAACGGTACACGTTTCAATAGTCTCAACCGTCATTATGACATAGAAATGATATGTATGAAGGGAAAACTGGTTTATAAAATTGTCTGATAGTTATATAAAATATGAGACAACTTTACATTTTGTAACCATAAGTTTGCAATCAATAGGCATTCCATGTACAAAACCCACAACACAATGCTCTCTAGATAGGCTGGCTATATAACAAAGTAATTATCAGCATATAAGTTATAGTAACAAATTTAAACATGGCATGTTCATCAAATAGCCAATGAGCGAAAAACATTTTGGCATTGATGTGTTCTTGACAAATATGCTTATGCCATCTACTGGTTGATCTATATTTTCCCCCATCTGAAAAGACCGGTTATAGTTATATTATACAGTAATTATGACACAATACTACACAAATGTCAAGTTACAAAAATCCTTTAAAAAACATTATTACCCTAATTAATACATTCTATGCTCATGGCACATTGATAAGATATTGATGATTTTGTTACTGGGGGTGGATTACCCATTTAGGTACTGCACAATCCTTTGGTAATCCCTAAAATCGAACAATAATCTATAATATACAAGATGTGTTCACATGTAGAAAGGTGTGTTTTTCCCATTTTATACTCCCTCAGACCTCCTCAGAGCATTGGGTCAAAGCCAGGGGATCAGACACCTTTGGTGGGGAACCTGAAGCAATTAGGCTAAACAGCTGCTTATGGGATGAACAGCTTGACTACCCGCCACGTGACTATGTCTGAGAGCTTCTGCTCCCAAGCCAAACGTGAGAATCAGGACCAACTTCTCTCCATGTATCACTGCATCCCTGTATCATAGTCTCCATGTATCACAGTCTCCCTGTATCACAGTCTCCCTGTATCACAGCCTCCCTGTATCACAGTCTCCCTGTATCACAGTCTCCATGTATCACTGCCTCCCTGTATCATAGTCTCCATGTATCACAGTCTCCCTGTATCACAGTCTCCATGTATCACTGCCTCCCTGTATCATAGTCTCCATGTATCACAGTCTCCCTGTATCACAGTCTCCCTGTATCACAGTCTGCATGTATCAATTCCTCCCTGTATCACAGTCTCCATGTTTCACTGCCTGCCTGTATCATAGTCTCCATGTATCACTGTCTCCCTGTATCATCGTCTCCATGTACCACTGTCTCCCTGTATCACAGTCTCCCTGTATCACAGTCTCCCTGTATCACAGTCTCCATGTATCACTGCCTCCCTGTATCATAGTCTCCATGTATCACAGTCTCCCTGTATCACAGTCTCCCTGTATCACTGCCTCCCTGTATCACAGTCTCCATGTATCACAGTCTCCATGTATCACTGCCTCCCTGTATCACAGTCTCCATGTATCACTG
>JACXGM010036171.1:0-11474 GCA_016801145.1 Umbra pygmaea
GTGTGTGTGAGTGTGTGTGAGTGAGTTTGGTAAGTAAAGCAATGTGTGGGGGAGTTACCACTCCTTCTTGTCATTTACTCCTTAGTAGAGATATGACTTTATTTGTTTCCTTTTTCTTAGGTGTGTTCGTTTACCCTCCTTTTGCGGAAAAATGCATAGAAGTTTTTGGGGCATTACTCACCGCAAACAGCAATCTCCATTTACAGTACCAGCCCTTTTCTTCAACATTTCAGGACTTTACTGATGAGCCAGTAAATTGCTTTGGAAGTCATGCAGCTGGTCACATGGTGTAAAGGCCAAGCATGTTGGATAAGTAATTAATCAGAAATGGTCTTTTTACATGTCTTATCCATGATGCACAATGCTATGGTTGTCCAGCATTACAAACCCTGTCAAGTAAGTTGTTATGTTGGAAGCAGTGTACCAAGGAGATATTCCTAGTCTATTTTTTCTGTCACGGTTTCTCTGGTGAAAGTAATTTCAACGTGTGCATCAGTTTGTCTCAGCTGGGAAGTTCCCTTTAATAACTCTCTGGTTAGGATCATTGCCATTTTTATTGTTATTTTAGCAGGAAAGTTGGTTTCCAACTAATCCTACTGACTTGTGTTAGCTGTTTGTCTATTTGCATTAAATCAGAGAAACAGGGAAACTATTATCCCTTAATCCTGCCCTTACACTGCTATTTTTCTGAAGTGTTAAGCCACAGCACCTCACTTGTAAAAGTTTGGAACGGTTTTCAAATCCCCAATAAAACATATTGGAAATTGTTCAGTCTTTCTACCTCTGTGCCTGTTAACTGGAAGCTGACAATGTGGCATTGGGTCTGAATTCATAGTCCTGCCGTAACGACTGAACTGTGGTCCAGAGGAGAGAATGTGTTCCACGGACTGAGGCAGAAGTGTTCCCCTGCATAGTTAGCATGGCCCAGCGAAACACATGCAGACAGTCATATGACCTGCTGCTATTAGAACATTAGGCCCCACAAACACGCCTCCCCATTGTTTAAGACTCCACTGAGCGCGCTCACTGGAAGGTCTGTTTCACGGCAGGGATAGTCTCAGGATCAGCAGGCATTTTTATATTGGCTTGAAGCTGCACTTGACAATACAAACAGTATAATTGATTCTTTATACTGATACTATTTTATGTGTCACTTGTTCACACATCAGTGATGACTCCCTCTGCCACTTTACTGAAATCAAATGTTCATTTTATTTTTGAGTAGTCATTGTGTGCTCATTTTATAGTTGCACATCATAATCGTGATTGCCATGACAGATTAAATCATAGTAACACATTAACTCAGTGAAATTATTATTGGCTGCCTGGTAAAGTTTCCAGGCCCCTCTCTTCTTCCCCTACCTCTGTGCATACAAGGAAATTACTTTTATCTTTAGATCTTACAAGAGTTAACACTTCAGTAGGAGGTAAAATGTTGCTAGGCAGTTGGAAATCTGAATGTCAGTTATTCAGAGCATGACAACAAAGCCTGTGGAAAACATGCAAATGTTGGCCACTACTTTACCTGGAAACCATAATTTATTGGAAATTAATCATTCACAGAGGATATTTTTAGCTTTATGTAATTAGCACTTCGCTTGCTCTGTGAGAGGCTATGTTTCTTTTACCCATTTCACATTTTTACAGTCAAAAGTTCTGAGAATGCAAGTATTGGTCTCCACTACGTTTGCTGCTTAAGTGTTCTTAGATCTTTTTGTCAGTAGTTACTATGGTATACTGAAGTATAATTACAAGCTTTCCAGTCTCATTAAAGTCTCAAAGGCTTTTATTGACCATTACATTAAGTTTATGCAATGTAATGAGTCAATATTTGCACTGCTGAGCCTTCTTTCTCAAGACCTTTGCAATCTGCCTCATCTTTCTGGGCCACATCAGGGCCACATCCTGACTGATGGCAGCTCATTCTTGCATGATCAATGCTTGGGGTTTGTCAGAGTCTGTGGGGTTTTGTTAGTCCACCCGCCTCTTGAGGATCGACCACAAGTTCTCAATGGGATTAAAGTAATGGTTCGGAGTAATATAACCCTAGGGTCCTTTGCACCTTCACCTCGAGCCAAACAACCCCCAAAAGCTTTTATCCCTTGTAATAACATTAGTTGAGTTAGCGCTATCAGCCGAATGGCTTATTGCAGGCGCTAATGGAACCAAGGGTGTATCTCGTAAATAACCCCACTAATAATGCCTGGAAGGGTACCAAACTTCTACAGTAATACAAATTGGTTCTGTACTTATAAAACAAGGCATTGAAAAGTTTGTAAGTACACCAGAAGTATATTTAAATAACAGTTGCCTGATTGCTGCTACTCTCGGCTGCTACCGCAATCCTGCGAGGGAGCACAACATGTATTGCCTAGCAGGTGAGAGTAGCAGCCAGCAGTCCAATCCCTGTACCTTTTGCAGATGAAGATAAGTGACTTCTTTGCTGCCCTTTTTGACAACAGGCCTTCCTCCAAAAGTCTTTGCCTCACTGTGCTTGCAGATGCACTCACAACCGCCTGCTGCCATTCCTGAGCAAGCTATGCACTGGTGGTACCCCGATCCCGCAGCTGAATCAACTTTAAGAGAAGGCCCTGGTGCTTGCTGGACTTTCTTGGGCGCCCTGAGGCCTTCTTCACAACAATTAAACCTCTCTCCTTGAAGTTATTGATGATCCAAGAAATGGTTCATTTAGGTGCAATAATACTAGCAGCAATAACCTTGCCCGTGAAGCCCTTTTTGTGCAAAGCAATGATGACGGCACATGTTTCCTTGCAGCTAACAATGGTTGATAGAGGAAGAACAATGATTTTAAGCACCAACCTCTTTAAAGCTTCCAGTCTGTTATTCTAACTTATACAGCATGACGGAGTGATCTCTAGCCTTGTCCTCATCAACACCCTCACCTGTGTAAACTTTTGTGTGTAACCACGACTGTACAATGCCGGTACACTGTCGATAGTGGCTACTTATACCCTTTCAGAAAATAAAAATAAATATGCTGGCTCTGAAGCGGCTGCACCTTTTCGTACAGTCTAATTCTATGCTGGCATAGAATGTCAGATATTGTTTCCCTGACAACAGAAAATGTGATTGATTTGCTGCCAGCAGAAAAAAATATTATTATTGAAATAGCATACTTATTAAATTTGATATTATTTCAAATTTCCAAGAAACACACTTATTGATGATCTTTAAACTTTTTAAAGATATTTTTTTCGATATAGATAAGTCACAGGAGATGGTGAAACTTTACAAAAAAGAATGGATGACTTAATGCATTCAATATGCATCAGAGGAAAATATATTTCTTAAGAATTAGGACCATGTAAATTATTCTTAACTAAGCTAACAACTTCTTAAATTCGTAATCTTGCTTACCTGGCGAAATATAATTAGATTGAGGGCATGATTGGTAACTAAAGCCTCGATGAAAACACTGTGTGAATTTCATTTTAAGAGCTACAGATAATTAAAAGCTATGCATTACAGCTGTGAGAAGCAAGCTGGAACTGGGCGTGTTCATATTTTCTAGAAAATACAGCCTTTTTCTAACATCATACTTCAATAGCATTGTAACAACACACCATCTCTAAATCAATTATTTTTTTAATAAGATATTGTTTATTTATTTACTTGGGACAGTGCACATTAATCAACAATCTTATACTTCTGTACAGACTGTAAATGAGCCAGATTATAGCATAGATGCTAATTTCCATCTGTAAATGTATAATCATATATCCTTCCATGACTGAGAATATAATTAATATAGTGATGGTATGCTTTTTAAGGATCTTGTCTATTTATGTATGAATCATTTTCAAGACAAAGGAGAGAGCCCATCCCCAGGTCAGCAATCACTTCCTTCTAAGCTGTGATACATAGGTAGGATATTATTTAATTATTAAAAGCAATGGATTCCAATCCAATTAAAAAAAGATGACTCTACCCAATATCCCTTGTCTCATGTTAAATTTCAATCTTTCCATAACATATTTGAACAGATTTCTTTTGTAGATTAAACGGCAGAGCAAGCAGGCAGCTGTACCAATGTAGCTCGATATTTGATTCACATTCTGGTTGCCTAGTGATGACTTTGGTGCCGCTTCGGACCCAGCGTTTCTTTTAACACCTGGTACACAACTGCATCGTGCCATTTCGAAACCATCTCCAGAGAAGGTTTCCTACTGGCAATTGAAAAGCCCTAGTCTACCTTTTCAGACATGAAACTAGGCCGGTTCCGAAGCTCTTTCGCCAGGCCACAGTCCATATGTCTGAAAGGGGTATTAGCTGGAACCTACTGCAGGTCACCACAGTTTAAATTAGAGGATTGATATGTGAAGAAGGGGTAGGTGTTTCTTCATTTCCCAGTTATTTGTTGTAGTGTGAAGGAGTCAGACTCCAGGAGAACAGGCAAGGAATCACTAAAAAGTCAGTAATTATTTTAAAATCCATATTGTGACAGGAATGCCCTGAAGTGCCAAAGCCCACATTTGGATTGTAGCAGAATAATCCTTGTAGAACCTCTAGAGCCGTGGTGTGTTGATTTATAGATGATACCAGCAGACAAAATGGAGATGTCTACACATACACAGCTCTCAACCTATTTAGACAATCCGTTTTTACATTTGGTGAAGGTGTTTCTAAAAGAATGCTGTTTTTCTCAAATTAATTGAAATTTGAAATTGCAGAATTAGATCTACCGAGCGGCGTTAACATCGGACTGAGATATGAACTCTTGTTTATGTGGTATGTCCCTTTAAGTTCTAGTGACACCTCTCTCTAGTTTGGCCATTGCTAGGCTAGGATAGGTTAGGTTATCTTGTAGATCTGGTAATTAATGATTATGTTTAGCCGTGTTCTATTAGTCAGGTACTTATTCTATATATATGGTGGCCAAACTAGAGGGAATGTTCACATACTTTTGGCTATATATTGTATTTTTTTTTTCCATGAACAACTAGTTTTTGACAACAGCATTATTGCATTTCAACCAGCATGGGACACGTTGTATACCTAGTACTGTATGAAACCTATTAGAGGTAGCTACTGTATAACCATGTTTGGAAAAGTCTATATTTTCTGGTCCAATGTCAGAACAAGTGGCTTGAATGGCTTACCATGGCTTGAACAAAAAACTCTTTAGCACCAATGAAGATACTTGTACAGTTGCTGGCAAATACGCTTCCATTAACAGCTTAGATGCTACGTGAGGAGCTCCGTATCTGTGTAGCGTAGTAGCACGACAGGCCCATTTTATGATGAAGAACAGATGTCACAGGTTTTATAATGTAATATATTTAACAAATTCATATTTAAAAAACTTCGCAAAATTGTTTACTTATACTGTACTAGGCCAGGCAGGTTGCCTGTTTTTAATGGAGAAAAATTGTTGGGAAACTGAGTTAAATATTGAACTCTAAAACAATATTTTATCAGTTACCAGTAATGTCATTACTGCAGCATAGCAACCCAAAAGCATAATCAAATCTGACCTCTCTGATTGTAGGCATGGTGTGGTTTTCATTAAAATTTCAACCCTTCTTACTTGTATCAACACTGTATCCAAGCATTCAATTCCAATTAAATTTAAAGGGCATAGCTGGCATTTGTTTACATTGCCAAAGCAAACGGATAATGGAAAGTAAATACTATGTAGACAAAAACATGTTAATATTGTAATATAATGGATGTACAGTTAAAGTAAATGTGCAGATATTTAGCATGATAAGATAAAACATTCCTAGATGAAAACAGGTTCTGTTCACAATGTTACTCTTTCTTCATGGCAACATGTCCCAGATCCTGCTGCTGTGATTGCAAATTGGGGGATTGGGCCTAACAGATAAATGTGTACTGTATTTCAATGCTTGATTTCAAATTCTTCGTTATAGTCTGTGTTAACTTTTATTTTCTGATGGAAATACTAAATACTAAATCTGTGCTTGTGAAGGTTTTGCATTGTCATATGGCTTCCTGTAAGGTAAACATGTACAGTAAATGAGAAATAACCACTCTATTTAGAAATTGTTTTTCGGTGAACACAGCTGTGACATTTCTCATGAGTGTATTATAAATAAGCATGTTCCATTTGGTTATGTTAAAAATTAGAGATTTATACTGAGCATAGTCCCCCACAGTCCGTGTCATTCAAATATGGGGTCCGTGTGGCGTAGTGGGCTAAGTCGCTGCCTTGCAGGACAAACTATGTCATATTACTCAGTGGTTCAAGACTAACTATGGCTTCTTTGACTTGGCCCAGAACCTCCAGATTGAGGCAGAGCCAATTGGCATATTACAGCTCAGAATTTGGGATTGATAAATCGGATTATCTTCCAGTGACTCGTGTGCAGATCTGGCGACTGTACATTAAATTGCAGAAGTATAGTTGTCAAGTGTCAATCATCCCACGCATGATCTGACTAAAGGCTTCCATGTTGTATGAGCAGTGTGAAAAGAATCGATCGGCTTGGCAACATTTGGTTGGATGAAACATGTGAGTGCCTTTCACCCTCCTGCATCTGTCCAGGGAGTTGCAGAGCTACTGACGTGGCAGGGTTAGTCGGAAATTGGACCGACAGGCACGTTCCTACATTTGTAAGTGCATTGTGACCATGTTCATTGGTAGTATCTCAGAGCCAGATAAAATCATTTTCAGGTTTTGGGTACAGATCATTTGATTTTAGCTTATGGCTCTGGCTAGTTGATGTTGTAGGTTAAGTTGATAGAGAGCCAACCTCTTGTTTGAACAGGAATGGCAGGACTTGTTTGTTGCATTTAAAAGGGTTTTGATAATATGTGAATTTGATCAATGGCATTTGTTCTGACTATGTAGTGCAAACTAATATGGCCGCCCACCTCTTTGAAAAAAAAATGTTGTGGGTTTGCGCGGGCTGGCATTTGTTCTGTGTGGGCAGTCCTGGAGAAGCCACATCCTTTGTGTGGTGGGAGGAAGTCGGACTATAAGCATTCAGAAATCCTCAGAATCCTCAGAATTCTGATCAATTACCTTCTGACCTTTAATGACATCCGGGATGGTGGTTGGTTGGCCTTAACACCAACATTGGCTATCCCCATGGATACCGTTTTCCTCGCATACTAAAGGCTCCGGTAGGAGTAAAAAGTGGAGGTGCAGACAGATGTTCAGATATGATGCTTAGGGGAGCCATTAAGCATTGTGAACGTTGACAGCAACATATGACATTTTTATATGACATATGGCACCTTGGTGAACAGGTTCAAATTCAAGAAGATATTGGCTAGGGAAAATTATGTTTGAGCAGCCTAATATTTAAAACCTTCTCTTACAAAAGAAGAACACATTTGGTATAAATTCATCCTATGACATTTATTATCTCACTTCATTTCACTGTTGAAATAAATATTTTCAAAGTACGCAGTGTAAATCTGCATTCATTTATTCAACTATTTTTCCAACTAAACTTTCAAATGTTTTTAGTTTCCTTTGAATACCTCCATCTTAAATCGTAATCTTTTTTAAATATTCTGTCTTCCTTTCCTTCCCTCTACATTTTATATGATCCGATTATGACAGGAAAACATTTTGTTGACATTATGTTAGCAATGACCCACTGTCAGAAACATTGTCTCGACATTGTGTGACAAGTTTTGCAACACAAACCTTGTTTTGACATGCAAGTGTTGGAACACAGTCAGAAACGTTAAATGTGAGTGTGTGTGTGTGTGTGTCTCCAGAACAAAAATATCTATCTGTATTAAGGCAGGATTTAGCTTCCCTGCTCCAGAGGATGGGTTGATTGCTGCAGCGGCAGAGAACAGCTGCTACCAAACCATGTGTAGAAAAAAACAAATTGAGCCTCAGGTTTATGTCTAAACAGCATGCAGACATACGCGTGTTTAAAATCTGCGCGTGCCGCCTTCCGTTCTGCCAATTACATCAAATCAGGAAGAGACGTAATGATGCATGACTGGGCCACTTTTAAATCAGTCTTTTTAAGACTAAGGCCTGCTTTGCAATATGTTCTGAGCAGAAAAGCGTACATACAATCTATCAATAATAAGGAATCATTTCAAAATATTGAGACAAACTGGTCATTTCAACTGTGGACTTCTAAATTACCCAGCTGCAAGGTTTATTGTCCATTTCTAGTTAAGTGTATTGGTCATATGAAGCCCACCACCAAGGGGTGGGTGGACGGGGGGCACGGCAACCCTGATACAATCGCTGCCCCCCGTTCAAAAAAGATATATACCAACATCATAACAGAATTTCTGAAATTCAGGTCTGGCTTTTGGTTTTGGTGTGCCACCCCAAGTGTTCACATCTGGCCACCTGAATGAAAAGTGTCTGCGGGCACCACTGCTCTGAGATGCAGACAGAGCCAGAGACGTAAAGGTAGAGTCTGTGAAGTGCAAGAGGAAGGGGAGGTGGGGGTCGACTGTCTGAAAGACAGGGAGAAAGGTGTAGAAGACACCCCGACAGACAAACAAGCTTACTGCTCAGTCAACCAGCCGTCTCCCATTGATTAGAACTCTAGTCTGACCCCCCATCTCAATCACCATCCCTTCATCTGTAGAAGAGGAGTCCTTGACGGCTGTCTGTACATATTGTGTATTCCAGTTGTGCCATGTCTGGTTCGTTGGCATTCAGAGCACACAATACAAAGCTCAGGAAGTAATTCCTCTCTGGGGGGGAAGAGAGCCGAAGCTAGCGTCTGTCTGCCCGTCTGTCTCTCCATCAGCGTGAAGGAGAACTAGACTGCCGGGTTCATTGAAATGCTCAGCTTTTTTTTGCCTCTGTAATTACTCTCTGGCTCAGTTCTCCTCTCTATCTGTGTCACCTCTGTGTCACCTGTGAGATTGAAATTGAGGGTAACTGCGATCCCATCATGCGACTCATGAATAGGTTATGTAGATGTCCGTGACACCGATGCAGCTCAATTTATAAGGCGTTCCCTGTTTAAGATATACACAAAGTGTAATGCAGAGTTTGTCTGAGACCACTGCAGGTCTTCCCGGGCATCGTACAACAGGAGCCAATACGTTATGTCTGCATTACCCACAGCGCAATTAGTAGCGCTGACAGTAATTTCTCTTTAATTGTGATGTGAAAATAAATAATGCATTGGCGCACAATTGTGAAACCTAGATAGCTAGCGGCTATGATACGCGGATCAGTATGTTACTGCTCATGGCTTGTCCTTGGGCCTGGAATGTCCCAGAAGCATTCCCTTCACCACAGAAAACTCTGTTGGCGGATTGAAGATCTCCGCTCAGTGCAGCCAAGCTACATGTAGCTTCATCTCTCTTCCGCCTGTGGCAGTGTTAAGGAGAGGTGACAGGGAGTTCATTTCAGGATTACGTCTCTGCCTGGAATAGCTGCAGGGCCGGAGGCTGAGCAGCTTTCTAACAAAAAGAGAATTATGAACATGAATGCCCTGAGAAACCAGTCTGATAGAGACTGGAGATCACTGTTACCGATTTACCAGTAAATCAGCTCTAAGCAAACGTAGGCTTCACTCTCAGATACAGACACATTTTCTGCTACTGCATGCTTTGTACCTTCTGTGTGTCTTGACTAATCAGTCTTACTGAATTTCCTCCAGTAGTCTTCATAATAACATTACAACCAACAAAGTTGACCCAAAACTTAACTTACAATATGTCCCAGTTTAAACCTACATTGAAGGATAGCTTATAACAGGTTGTTCTCATGGAAATTTGTATATACTGTGTGTGTATGTGCCTAATTTCATGTTTCAGTCCCAGTCGCTATTGCTTTTAGCTAGCATTTAATAGCTAGCTATCACACACATTTAGCTAGCTATCACACTGCATTAATTAACAGGATGAAAGTGCAAAGCAGAGTGTGGATGCGTAATTTAAGAGACTTATCCGCACATAAGATGTAATCATATGCCAAATTATTTACTGTTTACTGCCCTTTATAATATTTGTTTTATATTCAGGAATTTTTTATCTTCCTAAGATTTATTTTTTTCACATTACTGAAAATGGAAGTATTGTGGTTTAGATTACTAAGAGACAAGTATGTGGAGATACAGTATGTGGAGATATTAGCCAATTCTATAGGTGGAGTCACTGCAGGACAGTGTCAATGGGACAGTCTGGTTCAGGCACAGCGTTATGGGTTGTCCTGACGGGCCTAGGACCACCTCTTTTCAACAGGACCACCCAAAACTTTTCTAAAAAAAAACTTAAACTTTAATAAATTTTAATTTTGTCAAGAATTATTAAAAATCTGCAAATAGTCTCACAATTTGTGCTAAAATAGTCTAAATGTTTAGTTTTCAAAACAATTTTAAAAAGCTGGTTGTCTATTTTGATGTTTCTGCCCATTTTCAGCAGACAGTGAGGTTCGGGATCGGATACCTTGTCCGGATGGTGGGTAATGCTATAGGCTAGCTTCAAGTGATCTAAAAGTGTGAAAATCAATTAGAGTCAGGCACGCTGGAAGCTGTTTCATGCGTGGGCTAAGCTTCGGGTTGGAAAATATGTGACTTCATTTTGTCGTGGCTGACGACAAGACACGAAAATTATCTGTACTGTTTACGTGTTGTAGCCATTAAAGAAAACATATTTAGTTTATAGTAGTTTAGTTATATAGTACAAGCTAGTGTATTTTTTATTTAATCAATGTTGATTATGTAAGTGAGCATCTAGCAGGAGAAAGATATGGTATATCATGAAATGCGCAATAATATTTCTGGAGACATGCAGTGCGGTTAAGACATAATGTTGACCACTTCATTGATATTTGTTTTGTAGAAAGACTTTTTTTTAAAGATTTTCGTTTTGTATGAATTGTTTCTTAATTTTGAAAAAATTTTATCAACCAATTGCCTGTATTTAATAAGTAAGAACCAAATATCTAGCAGACAATGTAATAAGCGCCAGCACGATCACTTGCATTGCATGTGAACTGCAGGGCGCAGAAAATCAGCTTCTGCCTCACACATTTTAGAAATATAGGCTATTATAGAAATCTTGGAATGTCTACTTTTAAACTAAACTATTCAAAAGGAAAAGAAATAGGCTACTCTCTGATTATGTACTAATCCATGAAATGTGCATTTCTCTCTGACGTTCATGGCGAGTCTGCATCACCAACTTTATCTTTGGAGCAACACAGAAAACACCAGTTTATTATAAACAATTAAATGTCTCTTAGCTATTTTTGACAGTTATAATCATTACTTTTGTCAGTTCTTTGTGGCAAGCTTTATGCGTGCGGTCCTGCGCTTGAGCGAGACTATATTAAGTAAATGCTCATTATCCTGTACACTGTAAATCCGAATTCGCTCAGTCAACCTAAAATTTTTGGAAACGGCTTGCACTTAAAACTTTTAGTTTAGTAAACTATGGTAACATGAAAATATTGAGTACACTAAACACAAAATAAATGTGTCACATGACCCTTTTTTGACTGTGAATTTATGTCTGGTGAACTTAACTTTTTTTTATCATACAAC
>JACXGM010036172.1:0-11469 GCA_016801145.1 Umbra pygmaea
GAGGATACAGGTGGAGGTAAACAGGATGGGAGGATACAGATGGAGGTAAACAGGATGGGAGGATACAGCAGAAATGTTTTGACTTTGTCTTGAGTTTGTCCAAGGTACTGAGGGATGGAGGTGGTGGAGCTGCCCTTGGTGAAACTATCATAAAAAGAGAAAGGAAAGCTATTACTGTGGCAAGGCTTTCATTATGCAAATGATATTAAAGCAGCCATGAATGTCCTCTGGCTACAGCCTAATCTCCATGCAGTGATTACAATGTGTCAAACTTAGTCATTTTGATTATGACATGTTAATTACATGCCATGTTTGCACCTGCACAGCTGATATGCTTTCAAACAAAAAAAGAATAAGAAAAAAACAAATAATTCTTTAGAAGATATAAAAGACGATTGTATAATTGGTCTTGATACGACTTTACAGGTCTTCCTACTGGAACCCCAAAGCTTCTGATCATTGAATCAGAGAAACAAAATACCTCCGCAATAATAATATACCTGACATGAAACAATGCTAAATGCTCAAGTGTTGAGTTGGCGTAGGCTGGGTTTGGTTAGGCTTGGTTTGGTTAGGCTGGGTTTGGTTAGGCTGGGTTTGGTTGGGCAGTACTGTGTTGGGCTGGCCTGTGTTGGGCTGGACTGTGGTGGGCTGGGTATGGGTGGGTTTTCTCGTTTAAGATTGGGCCAAGCTGGTGGAAAGTAATGATTTGTTCCATTTACAACACATGTTGTATTGATCCAACTAAAAGAAGAATTATGGTTGATACTTTATTTATATATTTATTTAACAAGGTAAGTTCTCATTTGTCATGACCTGGGTTATAGTGGGTGATAGCATCTCTGTTGAGGGAAATTTATTCCATTCCTTTAAATAGCCAAGGACCTGAAAACGGAAACACTGCAAGTACCAAACGCCATACTCTAATGTCATAAATCACACCATACGCTATGTTATAAATCACACCATAGTCTGTCATAAATCACACTGTACGCCATGTTATAAATCACACCATAGTCTAATGTCGTAAAGACAGACTACTTACAGTCGTATGCAAAGGTTTTGGCACCCGTGACAATTTCCATGATTTTCATATATAAATAATTGGGTCTTTGGATCAGCAATTTCATTTTGATCTATCAAATAACTCAAGGACACAGTAATAATTCGGTAGTGAAATAAGGTTCATTTGATTAACAGTAAATTTGCAATATGCATCAAAATGAAATTAAACGGGTGCATAAATTTGGTTTTTGTTGATTTGAATACCTGTAACTACCTAGCACTGATTAATTGGAAACACACAATTGGTTTGGTGAGCTCATTAAGCCTTGAACTTCATAGACAGGTGCATCCAATCATGACGAAAGGTATTTAAGGTGGCCAATTGCAAGTTGTTGTTCATTTTGCCTCTCCTCTGAAGAGTGGAACATGGGGGCCTCAAAACAACTCTCAAATGACCTGAAAACAAAGATTGTTCAACATTATGATTTAGGGGAAGGCTACAAAAAGCTTTTGCAGAGATTTAATATGTCAGTGTGTACTGTGAGGAACGGTCAACAACAGCCCACAGACCACCTCCAAAGACTTACAACATCATCTTGCTGCAGCTTGTGCATCGTTCAACAATTCAGCGCACTTTGCACAAGGAGAAGCTGTATGGGAGAGTGATGCAGAAGAAGCCACAAACAGAGTTGCTTGAGGTATACAAACACACATTTGGACAAGCCAGCTTCATTTTGGAAGAAGGTGCTGTAGACTGAAGAAACAAAGATGGAGTTATTTGGTCATAACAAGGGGCATTATGCATGGAAGCAAACGAACACAGCATTCCAAGACAAAAACTTGCTACCCACAGTAAAAATTGGTGGAGGTTCCATCATGCTGTGGGGCTTTATGGCCAGTGCCGGTACTGGGAATGTTGTTAAAGTTGAGGGTTGCATGGATTTCACTCAATATCAGCAGATACTTGAGAATAATGTAGAGGAATCAGTCACAAAGTTGAAGTTACGTCGGGGCTGGATATTTCAACAAGACAATGACCCAAAACACTGCTCAAAATCTACTCTGGCATTTATGTCCAATGTTCTGGAATGGCCATCACAGTCCCCAGACCTGAATATCATTGAAAATATGTGGGGTGATTTGAAGCAGGCTGTCCATGCTCCACAACCATCAAACCTAACTGAACTGGAAAAGTTTTGCAAGGAGGAATGTTCCAAAATACCTTCATCCAGAATCCAGACACTCATTACAGGCTATAGGAATCGTCTAGAGGCTGTTATTTCTCCTAAAAGAGGCTCAACTAAATATTGATGTGATTTTTCTGTTAGGGTGCCCAACATTATGCACCTGTCTTATTTTGTTTTGATGCATATTGCAAATTTTTTGTCTGGAAAAATCCTGACCCAAATCCGAAGGATTAAGGGTCTGGCATCGAGTAATGAAAATGACACAACTCGAGGGGCGGCACCAAACATGCATTTGAAAATCTCACTGTACGCAATTGGATAACACTACGACCAATCAATCAATCAATCAATCAAATTTATTTATAAAGCCCTTTTTACAACAGCAGTTTGACAGACACCCGGCCTGAGACCCCCAAAAGCAAGCAACACAGTGATGCACAGTGGCTAGGAAAAACTCCCTAGTAGGTGGGACCTGGGAAGAAGCCTACAGAGAGGCCAGACTCAAGATGGTGGCCAGTCCTCTTCTGGCTGTACTGGATGGGGGATCTGAAGCTACACAGCCCATTGTAATAAAGTCACTTTGTTTATCAGTGTTCAATTATTGTCCAACAATGAAGATATGATGGGTGGGCTGTGACCATAGTCTTTATGTAGCATCAATACAGTTCGGTGGTCTTGTGAAGGAAGAACGTAAAGCCTGGAGATGAAAGCTGGCGTCACCAGGTGGAAACGTGATCATCAACCGCAGTGACATGGGATCTAGCACAGCAGCGGGTTGGGCACAGGACGGGGACAGGAAGGAGTCATCAGGCCACATGGTCCTGTCGCATGTTCCTAGGGTTTGGGTCCTCCTAGGATGAACATGACCAATCACCAGTGGGTTTTTGCTGAGCCCCTATGGCTAAGCCCCATAAATTTAGCTACCAGCGGAGCTAACTGTTAGATTAAACCCTTGCTGTATCCGGTCGGCAAAACAGCAAAAACATCATTCTTAAAAAGGAACGATTAGAGTGCCGTCTTCTGTTCCTCTTTTAGACAAAAAGCCAAGTCTAACTCGTTCATTGTAGCAGCCAAATCCGTTTCAAACAACTGGTGTTCATCCATAGCGATCTTACAATGTTTACTAATGACTTCGAGGTTGCAGCGCTGTCGTGATCTGTTTATCACGCCTCTGGCCAGCCTATATCAGATACACCGATGTGATTGGTGCAGCTCGGCTACAATAAGCAGCATTACTCGGTGCCAGAGTAACTCGCTGAGCAAATTCAAATTGTGGTCTCACAAGATCTCTCGATTTCCAGGGGAGCACATTTTCTGTTCATTCAATAAAACTAATTTCACTACTGAAATATTACTGTCCTTCCATTATTTGATAGATAAAAATGAAATTGCTGATCCAAACACCCAATTATTTATAAACGAAAATCATGGAATTTGTCTGGGGTGCCTAATCTAACTTTTGCATACAACTGTATCTATATTAAATATTTCTCTGGCGTACAAAGGTTAATTTGCACAATATTGGTCATTTATCTCTGATTCATGAGGATGATAACTTTCGACGTTGCAGACATTGCTAAGACACGTTTCACCCGCGTCTGTGGCTGCGATTCACATACAAACAAAGGCATTCTGGTGGTTCCTGGAACATTCGTAAACATTGCGGTCCTGAAATTATAATTTTTTTACATAACCAGGTGTATTTTACCTGGGAATACTATGCTCTATGTCATTACTGGGACGCTTTGATGACGAAGAAGAAAGATTTTCGACTGTATAAGTACTAGGGGTGTGCCGGTTTCGGAATGGTTGATGACAGTTATGACGTTGGTCAAAAATGACGGTTATTAACATGACGGGGGGGGAGGTGACGTTGGTGGTGGGGGTGCGGCGGCGACATTGGTCTGTTATAAGACTGCCCGATAGCAGCACACAACTTAGTTTGAATTGCCTCTGAATAATTAATTAATAATTAAAAAAAATAATAACTTATGAGCAGACACTAATTACTCGCTACTCATTTATTTAGGATTAACAGCAAGCCAACAAGCAATGAACGTGCTTTCTATTAAGTAGCTAGCTAAATCACACACAGTTAACAAAAGTACTTAAATTGTCTAATAGCTGCATAAAAATGAATTAGTTAATTACAAATGATGAAATCTACATACCTTCACCAAAGAATAAAAGACGATTAACGACTGTTGTAATAACTGTGGGCCATGTTCAACTGCCTTTGAACTGGTGGATGGTGGAGCAGCAGCGAAGCTGTTTAATCCAAATGTCTGTGTAGATTAATCTTCAAGTGGTTACCGAGATTGTTACAAATGCCAACCGCAGCAAATACAGTTTTCTGATATTTTGCAAACAGGCTTATGAAGGATTTTTGGTTTTCCATTCCCATCATGGTTTAAAACCGAAATGTGAAATCACCGCTATCACCCAACGACCTGTAGGAAGCACCTCCGTAACACTTTGTCATTTATCACAATTGACCTGATAATCTCCATGTTCACATGAGTCGTCTTTGCATCTCACCCGTCACGTTACTATACTAGGCTGTAAATGCAGTTTGAGTTGTGCTTTTTGTGTGAATTTTTCAAACCAAATATGCCTAAACATCTGATTTAACTTTTTTATAACAAGATCCATATTTTCACCTCAGTCGGGAAAGAAATAGTCTATTCACCCTCCTCCACTAATAAATAGGTGTTGTTTAAATGGTAGGCCGCCTTGCATGCCCCGCCCCCCACACTTGCCATTAAACTCTGTTGAGCGGCTTCAAAGACTGGCCATTGCGCTGCATGTATGTATCTGGGAATCTTAGTTATGCTGTTTTCCAAAGAATTAAGTAGGCTACAGTTGGAAAAGACGTAGACCATTTATAACACAGACTGTTAGTAAAACAGTTATCTTTAATTAGTATTTAAACACTCGGAATGATTATATCTTTTGTAAATATTTTAATAACACTGTTTTGGCGGTTATAGAGTAGAGGTCGACCGATTTATCGGTGCGCATATTAATCGGCAGATCTTTTGGCATTTTTTACATAATCGGCATTGGCCAATATCAAGCCGATTAATAAGCATTTTGTGGGCAGCCTGGTTGCCAGGCCCTGGTGTTGTTGTTGTGGAACATGTTGCACGCTGCTCTTAGAGTAAATTACCAGCAGAGTGAGCAGACCTCATCCAGTGACTAAGGAAAGAGCTGTTCCTCTGAGAAAACCGTAAGGATTAAATTCTTAAAAATCGTATTTAATGAAAAAACATATGACATGTTACTGCCAATTCGAGAAAAAAAATGCATTGGTGACATGACTTTCGGCTACTTTGGATATTGATAGCTGTCATGTCACAATAATTAAGCTAGAATTTTGCAATCACAGACAGTGGATCTGAGACTTTAATTATTTGTTCTGTTTGTGTGTCTATATTTCAGAGGGTTGTCAACTCAATGCAGAGAAAGAAGGTGCAGTTAAGAGATTACCGCACCATAGGCTAGTGAAGGACTGGCTTTGCTTTGCTAGCATCGTTTTTAGGGTTGGTAAAAGTCTATGGTTGTTACAGAGTACACCCGCTGCTAATATGGCACTGTGCCTTAACTACCCGTATCTACCGGACCGAATAGCAACGTGGATTTCTGTGCTTCATTTCGGCGCCACTGATATGCCACTGTTATGTGACGCTAGTTAACATTACACTTGTCAGCAGCTAACGTTAGGCTTGGTAAGTTTGTAGCTAGCATGAAAGGGGATACATTAAAATCAGTCGCATATAATCACTTGCTAACTTCACGTGGTTAATATTAGTCTACAATAGTGGGTTCACTGCTGTCATTTGACAGAACCCATTTTTTTATCAGCCAAAACTTTTATCTGTTCAGTTTTCCTCAAGGCTTTTAGGGAAAAACTACCTGTTTAAAAAAAAACTGCTGCACAAGGGTTAACTAGCTATATTGCGTTGCATATGATGAATAAGGGGGATTTATAATTAATCATCTGATCAGCCAACAGTAGATCAAAATCGGGTACTGGCACCGAACGAGTGGTGATTTAATATGTCCATTCAACAATGCACAGTCATTGTTGAGCACATATAACGTGTCAAAATACGATGCCTATTCAAAAGGATACACAGAAGACAGTTTTTTACTTCCACATTTAATCAAAAGGCATTCATGTTAGCAGGAAATATATGTCGCTAAGTGTTCTCAAATGTTGTTTTCCCTATTTCTGATGTTGAGTCAGACGGTGGCGAAAAGAGAGAAGAACATTTTGCTTTTCCAAATACTTACACAAGAGAATAATTCTGTAGTTAAAGACAAAATCCCATGTTTCTCAGTTAACACTTTTATTATACTTATATTCTTTGTCATATTTGTGTATTGATTTTGAAACCAGATATATTTATCAAGTGCTTCTGGAAATTGTCATCTGTACTCCCATTATGCACCACCAAATATGATTGGTAAATAAACGGACAACTGTCAAAATGCACAGATTAAATGTTTTTTGAGGCAAAACCCAAGGGTTTGTTTTACAAAACAGATTTAATAGGCGAAGTTGTATCAAATACAAATCGTACTATGCCTACTATATGTTTTGACATTTGTTTTGCATTTTGTTTGAACAAATTTATATAATTTGATATATTTATTTGAGATTTGAAACTATTTTGTGTATTATATTAAGAATTAGCGTATATTAAAAGTTAGTTTATTCTGTATTTTTGAAATGTCATTATTTCTCCACAAAAAATAATAATAATCGGTTGATTAATCGGTATCAGCTTTTTTGGTCTTCCAATAATTGTTATCGGTATCGGCCTTGAAAAATCATAATCGGTCGACCTCTTTTATAGAGTTCTTATGACGCGTTCATCCATAACCGTCGGTCTCACGGTTATTTAATAACGTCACACCCCTAATAAGTACTATATTTTTTAGTATAATATGTTTTTTTCGTCAGTGTGGTTGGCTATATTGCTAAGTAGCTGCTAGCAGAATTGCTTTGTTTACAAGACGGATAGCTCAAATTATCACTCGTAACGTTTTCAATTTTGTAGCTAATGTAAAACCGAGATATTCACTAGAATCCTAAGGTGTTAAGCTTTAAGGGCATATGAGATGTGTATATATAATAAAAAAATGTATGTGATTGTAATCCACCTATTTTACTTGAGGCTCATGTATACAAGGCATGTAGCTCACATTTATAAAGTTTAATGTTTATTTTTGTAATAGCTATTTTAAAACGGCGACTTTAGCTAGATTGCTGAGATTTCAAGCTTTGTAAAGACATGTATATATTACCTAAAAATTGGACTTGCGTACTGTGATTGTAGTCCATTTCTTTTTGGGGGGGATTATACCACAGGCAGGAAACTGATCCTTAATGGGTTAAACCACCGTTTACTTTCAAACCTCACCTTCGCGTTTGTCCTCCTCCTTCACACACTACTTCAGGGAACATGACAGTAGAGTAAAACTCTTAATTGGGAGCTGGATGCAATGAAAACAAGTTACAACAAAATGTTCCACCAACAAAATATGAAAATATGTTAATACCCACGTGTAAACATAGTAACAATATCAACATACACATTTTTTTGAAAATTCTTAGATGAGATTTTCCTTACAGTGTCTTACACTCCTCTGGATCAAACCCACCGTCTGTTCATCCTTGTTCTAGAAGCTTAATTCCAGTGGACAGATAACTGGACCCAACACAGGACTCTGTCACTTCTGCTTAGATGAAGACCCTAAGAGACGTTCCACAAATGAGCCTCCTTCATAACCAAACACTAGAAGAAAACTGAAACGACAACAACTTATTCAGTACCTGTCACCTCTCCTTAATAAATAAGAATCTTGTTTGGGCAGACGGTCTGGCGTCTGGACGGTGCTGTCTCTGAGCACTGCTCCATAGATTAAACCTCTACCCTGTCCAGGCAGCTAGAATGAAAAGCAATAGAGATTCACAGGGTATTAATGAACATCACACAGCCTTTACAACGACCAATTTATTGGGCCAATTCCCTGCTGTCCCTCACACGCTGTCACACCCCCCTATCTTTCCACTGTCCCTCACACGCTGTCACACACCCCTATCTTTCTGGTTACCTTGTCAGGGGCGTGTCTCACTTGACTTCAGCGAAACACTCTCTCTGTATATCTGTCTGCCTCGCTCTGTCTCTCTCTCCATATATCTGTCTGTCTCTCTCCCTCGTATATTTGTTTGTCTCACTCTCTTTCTCTCGCTCTCTCACCTTTTCTCTTTTTAAAATGCTTATAATATGCTTTTTGGCTTTTTCCCTTTCTTTAATTGTGTTATATATGTTTTTGGGCATGTAATAGGTTTAAAGTGAAAAAGACCAAAGTCCACCCCAAAGGGAGTTTCCAACTCCAACAGAAAACACAGTTCACAAACTGCTCGATTGTAGTCAAGCCTTTACTTCCATGATGAACGGATGTCAGCTCGTAACAAACGTTACATTTAACAGCTTATTTTTTTAAATATGGTGGTGAGTTGTGTATTTCAAGATGTGGAGTATTGCTGTTGTGTTTATATCAGCTGTTGTTACGGTCACAGTCAAATGTAGCCTTGTGAGCTTACGTTACAAAGTTAGCAGAAGATAACTTTCTAGCTAGCGCGAGAGTTCGCTTAAAACCGAGAGTTCAACACACAGGGTGAATAGAGGAGCTGCAGCAAAGTTCATTACAACAAAAAAAATTGTTTTTTGAAAATTATACCATGTAATCCTATTCTAGTACAACCTCTAAATACAATTATGAAAATAAGCATAATATGAGCTCTTTAAATGTCTCTCTCTTTCTTTCTCTTTCTGTATTTCTGTCTCTCTCTCTCTCTGTATATCTGTCTTTCTCTCCGTCTATCTTGCTCTCTCTCTTTATATCGACTGTCTCTGTACGTATATCTGACAGTCTCTGTACGCATATCTGACTGTCTCTGTACGCATATCTGACTGTCTCTGTACGTATATCTGACAGTCTCTGTACGCATATCTGACTGTCTCTGTACGTATATCTGATTGTCTCTGTATGTATATCTGTCTGACTCTCTGTATATCTATCTGTCGCTCTCTCTCTGTTTTTTTCTCTTGATCTATGTCCATTTTGTATTACCTTTCTCTTTCTCTATCTCAATTCAATTCAAAGGGCTTTATTGGCATGGGAGACAGATGTCTACATTGCCCAAACAAGTATCTCTCTTTCTAGTTTCCTGTCAGGGGTGAGGTATATTCGATGGGCCCAGGTGAGGTAAGAACCCTGTTGAAGCTTCTGATCTGCCCTTATTGGCTCAATAAGAAAACTTGTTACCTTAGCAATGAAATTTAAACACTACCCTGGCGATGAGATGCATGAAATTAATTACTGTGTGTGACCCTGTAGTGGAGCAGCCCACCCCAAATGTTCTACTGTGTGGTTAACCGGAGAGAATATCTGTCTCTCTGCCCGTCTGTATCTCTACCTGTCTGTCACTCTGCCCGTCTGTCTCTCTACCTATCTGTCTGGCTACCTGTCTCGCACTCTGCCCGTCTCTCTACCTGTCTCTCTCTCTGCCTGTCTGTCTCTTTACCTGTCTGTATCACTACCTGTCTCTCTCTCTGCCTGTCTGTCTGGCTACCTGTCTCGCACTCTGCCCGTCTCTCCACCTGTCTCTCTCTCTGCCTGTCTGTCTCTTTACCTGTCTGTATCACTACCTGTCTCTCTCTCTGCCTGTCTGTTTCGCTACCTGTCTCTCACTCTGCCTGTCTGTCTCTCTGCTGATCTTACTGTTTGTTGAATGAAAACAAAACCATGAGCTGACAGAGGATGTTCCATTGTTTCAATTACACAACACAAAAGTAGTGTAGTAGTAGTAACAGAACAAATTTGTTTTCTCAATGTGTGTTATTATTATTTTCATCAGTAAAAACAACATATCTTTTTTTCATTTCAGACTAATAAGAACTCTGGAACATTGCTATCATAATCATGAAAATTACATATTTTATATCAGACCAAGTTTGTTTGTGCAAAATATAAATTTAGATTACTACTAAGATTAGTAAAGGGAGATAATGGAACAGATGCTCTTGTGCTACATGACATACAGTACCAAAACACTGTACTTTGCTGACTACTTTGCTCTTTTCGCCAACTGATGTTTCAACAATCAACTCAAATTTAACTTTGGCCAATGACTTTGGCAGATTCATGCTCTACTTTATTCATAAATAACACAAGCTGAAAAAATACTAGTCTTTTGTATTAACAATGGTAGATTCTGAAGTATATTACTCTGATTCCCTCTGGCCTCTGTAGAACACATAGATGCATGGGTGTAATCTATAGGAAGTATACTCATAATATGGGGCTGTTAATGTGTTCACTGCAATCTACAAAGTTGTAAAAAAAAATTGTTGAAAAGGTAATAATATAACATTGGTTTACTGCAAGACTCTAGTACAGCATTATAATACAGTTTCAGTCAAGGATATAGTTGTGTATGCTTATTCTACTGAGTCTCTAGTTATATGTGTTTTTGTTATAGTGTTTGTCTCACTCAATTCATTTTCTTGTATTTCTAGTAATTTGTGCTTTTCTCCACGTTAATCTCTAGAGTTTTATTGTTAGGGTCCAGGCGTGTGCCTCGTTTGTGCTACTTTCCTTTGTTTTTCGCCTATATGGTTTTTATACTTTCTGTCTCAGATTTGCACCTGTTTCATATAATTTCTTATTAAAATATGTACCTTTGAAGTATACTCCTGTCTCTGCATAATATCTCTACAAGATGTGACATCATCATAAAACTTTGAGATGCCATGTGTAAGATGTTAAAAAGAACAAAATGGTAGATTACTTCTTTCACATCTTTCTGTGGGTTACATAGGCATCTTACATTTTGCAATAATGTAATTGTTTTTTTGAGTTTACAGCTGGATTTATTGTAGCACCATATGGTTTTAGGATTATAACAATGGATCAGGAATAGCAAGTGGAAGAGCTTTGGTTTATTACAATTATGATTTATATTCTGCTATCTATTATTTATTTATTTAGTTATTTTTTTCCCCATTTTTCACTCCCCTTCCAATTCCCTCTAATCCTGCCTTGTCGGCAACTCTGCAACTCCCAACGAAGGGCGTGCACATGGTTCCTGTGGGATGACGAAGGGCGTGCACATGGTTCCTGTGGGATGACGAAGGGCGTGCACATGGTTCCTGTGGGATGACGAAGGGCGTGCACATGGTTCCTGTGGGATGACGAAGGG
>JACXGM010036173.1:0-11469 GCA_016801145.1 Umbra pygmaea
GACGTAAAACTTAGAGCACGAAAGTTGTTCGGCCCGATGAGATCTATAAGTGTACCAAGTTTCATATTATTACATGCAAGCGTGTTTGATATATGGACAAGTGTTCGAATCCCGTTCCAGGGGGCGCTGTAGAGCCCCCCTGCCACGCCCGGGTACCAGCTTCAGCCCTGCTCTGATGGCCGCGGGTTCTGACCCGTGTACAAATTTTCAAGAGTTTTTGAGCATGTTAAGGGCCTCAAAAGTGCCCAAAAGGTAGGAAAAAAAAAAAATAATAATAATCTTTTGAAAAACAAAAGGGCCTTCGCCGTTGGCTTGGGCCCTAATTAACAATACACCGATTTTTATGGTAATTAAAGGCACCAGGTTTGCGGTGCCACCGGCTTGGGCCTGCAATCGCTGCTCGCAGCTATATTTATTATTATTATTATGATTTTCCTACCTTTTGGGCACTTTTGGGGCCCTTAACGTGCTCAAAAACTCTTGAAAATTTGCACACGGGTCAGAACCCGCGGCCATCAGAGCATGGCTGAACCTGGTACCCGGGCGTGGCAGGGGGGCTCTACAGCGCCCCCTGGAACGGTATTCGAACACTTGTCCATATATCAAACACGCTTGCATGTAATAATATGAAACGCAGTACACTTATAGATCTCATCGGGCCGAACAACTTTCGTGCTCTAAGTTTTACGTCAGCCCAAAAGGAAGCCGGATATGGGTCGTTATAAACGCCTCCTCTGGAATTTAATGTACTTCTCCTAGGGAATTCATCCATTTGCCCTAAAAAGTTGGTGTGCATGAAGAAGAGACATTGAGGATGCTAAATTGCAAACAGATTTTTGATATCTCGAACGGTTTGGCCGTGGCGAGGAAACAGATTCATGGCGAGAAAAGAAACACGAAACGTTATAACGTCTGTATATATTAATCGATCTTGATGAAACGACAGAAGTGCGTTCGTGCTAAAAGGACGATAAGATGGATGTAACTATTGCGAGTCAAAGTTATAGTGCCACCAACTGGCAGTTGGAAGTGTGTCACTTTCTAAATGCTTTTGGGAAAAGTGGGGTGTTTAGTTTTACCTACAGTAACGACACTCAGTATATAAATTTGTCTCATCGAGCTGGACAACTTTGTAATTTATAGTCATTAGCTCCGACCAACAGGAAGTCAGATATTTTGGTGAAAGTCAGGGCTGGTGTCTGTGCTTATTTGTGTGTGAGTGAGTTTGCCTTCCTGTTAACTGTCCCAAAATCATACATAGGGTTATACTGCCCTCTTGTGTCCAAAATTAGACTACTAGAGTAGGCGAGAGGAGGTAATCAGCACTTTTGTCTCCAGGGCAGGACATCATAATATCAATTCAATACACTTCTATTTTTTCATGCCTTTTTCATCGTAGTTTCTTATTCGCCAAGACAAATTTCATAAAATGCCTTGGATTACCATTGGATTATTTTAAACTATACTTGTAAGAACATAATGAATACGCAGTGTTGTTACCGGTTGCTACGACAACACAAACAAACTTTTGCTAGTGCGCATGTCCATTTACATTTCCATTCCTCTCGGAAAATAAAGTGCGAGTTGTCAATCTGTTGTCAATGTGTTGTTTTTAAGGTAACATTATTTTGTCGGCGATAATGCATCAGGAGCATGATGAATTGTAGCCGATAACATAATATATGCTTCCCAATACTATAGCGTTATACATTTCTGTACATGACTAAATGAAAGAGCATGTTAATATCACAGTCATCGTACATGTCCAAGGGTTGTCATTTTAAACGAAGAACTCGTTGTAGACGCAAAACAGCCAGCCGCATCTCGTTCGTCCCATGATTTGTTCCAAATGTCATCTTCAATTTTCCAAGTTGTACTACAATGACCTGATGGTAAAGCGAACATTAAATGTGTTTAGCATAAGAGAACTATAACCTCAAATTATGGACAACGTTTTATTCTTTTATATTTCCGATCCCAGCATTTCAAGGATGTTACGTCATCGAAGTCCGTCCAAGGACTGTTCCAATGTAAAAAAATCCTCTGAATTTCAACCAAGGACTGAGTCCTTCATTCTGAGAATTTTCCATAGAGAGTAAAGAATGCATATGTCTATCCTTCGCGCTCCGAAATCACCCACAATTGTGCGCAAAGCGGACGTTAGTGGAGTCGGAGCGATTACGAGGCACTATACTTTCAAATATAAGTATCTTTAGTGTTTAACGTTACTGTACATTTGTTAAAACGGTAGTACATATAAGTAAAGATTAACGTTTAAATGCCTGTACAAATTGCTTCTGTCTACTGTTGAATTGTAGCGCCTAAGGCTGACATTTTCACTGATACAATGATGTGCACTTGCTAGCCTGTTCCATTTACGTGTTCTCCGAATGTTAAGGACCCTCGCCTAGCTTCTGAAGGACCTTAATAAATGATAATGTAGTCATTTGAGTTCAAATTAATTTCTTTAATGAATTTTAATGCCTGAATATATGGACAGTTTTAGGCTACATTCTTAATGTAAAGTCTACAATTGTATTCAATACTTGTATTCAAAAAAGTATAAATAAATGTATAAAAAATGTTTAAAAAACAATTAAACGAGATTGAAATCACATATAGTGGCCTCTGGTTTACACAGACAATATTTATTTTACATTTGTAATATATAAAAAGTATTTGTTACTAATTTTATCAAAGGCAATGAGACAGGAAATAACCCAGCACATGAGTAAGACTTTACCCAGCAAGAGGGTTAACTTCACCCACTGGTTGCGTCAAACGAATGACCCAGAAATATGGGTTAAATGGTAAAACCCAGCAATTGGGTCAAACCAACCCAGCGCGTGTTCTGTCCAAAAGTGACCCAGCGGTTGGGTTAAGGTTGGGTTATTTTATAACCCAGCAGTTTTTAGATTGTGCTATTACAACAGATTCATACATCAGATTATGTCTAATTCAAAAAACATTATCAGTTATCAATTTGTGGGAATTTGTAATAATATCACATTGGATAGTAGGCTGTAGTACTAAATAATATAGTAATGTTATTTCTCAACATTTGTATTCATTTGCTGCTGGGTCATTTTAGGACTAGTGTGCACTCCGTCCGCATTCGAGATGCTGTTTTGTGCACAACAACTTCCTCATTTGCCCCCGCCAAAAGTTTACAGACCAAAAACGACGACCTGAAAAATTATATTTTGGGGAGTGGGCTTTTCTGTGTGTGTGTGTGTGTGTGTGTGTAACATGCTGGGACACACAAGGTGGTACTGTACATGTAGTACAGGTAGGGTGTGTTATAAAGACATAATGTATCCATCGCTACTATAAAGAAAAAGAAAAATGATAAAACATTCCTACCTATCTCTTGCTGCCACTGCGGAAAAAAATTAAAAAATAAAATCCCTACCGACCCATGACCTCATCTGACAACCAACAGGAACCAAATTCTTTTTTTTTAGGCCCTATGGGGTTTCAGGCCAGGTGTATATATAAGCACTTTGTGAAATCTACTAATGGAAAAGGACTATAAAAAATTATTGAGGTTAAAATAAAATTCACAACACTTCATTTTTGGATTTTTTTTATCCTACTTTTGTCCAATCAGACACAATCAGAGTGTGTTGTGTAAATTTAAACAATAACTGTAGATATAAACAATCTTTCTGTTTTATATAGCCTATTTAAACCTTTAAAATAATCTGGCATAACCAAAATATGGCCTATAAAAAATGTGAGGAAAACAAACCAAATCAAAAAAGTTAGAGAACCACTACTTTATGGCACGTTTTGGATTTGTGGTCAGCGCAGAAAACAGCGCACGATTCTTGAATGGTTTGAAAGTTAAATTGAAATGCTTACAATGGAATGGATGAGGAATCAACATTTTTATTTCAAAACAAGTAATCTGAAATGTGACATCAAGTAAGGTGAGGAACAACGAATTTCACCCACATGGAAAAATGCTCTTTATTTGAATAAGTGAATATGGATCTTAAAAGGTAATTAAAGGCACCAGGGTTACGGTGCCACCGGCTTAAAGGCACCTGGGTTGCGGTGCCACCCGGCTTGGGCCCGCGATCGCTGCTCGCAGCTATATTTATTATTATTTTATTTTTTTTCCCTACCTTTTGGGCACTTTTGGGGCCCTTAACATGCTCAAACACTCTTGAAAATTTGCACACGGGTCAGAACCCGCGGCCGTCAGAGCAGGGCTGAAGCTGGAACCGAGGCGTGTTAATATCACAATCATCATAAATGTCCAAGGGTTGTCATTTTAAACGAAGAACGCGTTGCAGACGCAAAACAGGCAGCCGCATCGTTCGTCCAATGATTTGTTCCAAATGTCATCTTCAATTCTCCAAGTTGTACGTACAACGACCTGATGGTAAAGCGAATATTAAATGTGTTTAGCATAAGAGAATTATAACCTCAAATTATGGACAACGTTTTATTCTTTTATATTTTTATTGAGAATTAGCTAGCTAGTGTGCACATTGTGAACTACCTTGTAATTTTTCAACATTACGTTTTCCTTGTTTTTTTCAGTAGCTAGCTAGTTTTAGCTTGTGCAGCTCGGCAGGTCTAAGGCAATGGCTATGGATTTCGGTCAGGACATTAGTGGCGAAGCAGAGGCATGGCATTGGGCGCAGAGAGTGGGATGGAAAATAACCAATAGTGGATTATTTGTTGTTGCAGCAATTCCAAAGTTTGGATTATACAAAGAAGGTAAGGATCAAAACTGCTGGAAGACCAAACTTCACAGATTACATTTTCCATAAGTTCTCAAGTTTGCCAGATAAATTCAAAATTCAACATGGTCTGGTATGAGAAATATTCTTGGCTAGTAACAGGCAGTCCTACAACTAACAAACTGTATTGTTGGCCATGCCTTCTGATGGGGAATTGTAAATCTTATTCAAAAGTGAACATTTTGTCTGCCTTGGGATTTTGTGATAAAAAGAATTTGGATCGGGTTACTAAAAGGCATGACGTGTGTTGTGAACACATTGGCTCCATTAGTAGACTGAAACTTTTTGGTCGGGTGCCCATAAACAAGTTAATTGATGAGGGAGCTCGTTCGCAAAGAGCAATCCACAACGTTAAAGTGAGACGAAACAGAGATGCTTTAATCCGTCCATCAATGCGACAGCTCAGGCTGGAATAACTTTTCATCGGTCAGTATTACAAAAAAATGATAATACTAAAGTACTTAATTCAATGAGAAAGACAACTTTAACTTAGTACCATATCAGAATTCTAGCTATTCGTTTTTTTAATTAACGGTCTCAGCTAGTTCGCTATTATGAACTACTGTAATGTTGCACACGGTAGCTATATCGTTTTTGACAATGACATAGCGTTATTACTGTGACTAACCAACAGATGGCAGTGTTGGTTAACGTTTCGCTATACCTAAATACCCAAAAGTATAGCCTACTTGTCTGCCAAGCATTTACAAAGCTACAATACCAGCGGATGAAGTTAGGTAGCTTGCTCCATTCACATAAAGTACTGTAGCTAGCTACTTATTATTAGATGAATAGCTCACTGGAGAGTCATAAAGAGCTGTTGTACTTACAGTCCTTTCTGGGTAGTGAGAAAGGAATTCTACCTTTTCTTCTATATTTAATGTAGTATTAGGCAGTTGTTGTGATTGTGATGTTCAATGCCTATACTACAATATAGAAAAAAGGTAGAATTCCTTTCTCAGCAAGGAAACAAAATGATACAAAATGATACAAACAAAAATAGAAGTAGCAGTGGCCTGCCCCACAGTTTTAGTAAGCTGCACTATGGTAAGATGACCAACAAGAAGCTGAGCTTGTGAGACACTGTCAAAAGCTGTTATAATTTAATATTTTATGTAAGCGAAAATTATATGTTATGTATTGTTCATCCAAAGCATCACTTAAATATTTAAATATTTGTGTTTATTTAAATTAACATTTAAAATCTGGTCTATTATTTTCTCTTACTGTTATATGATGTAATTACATTAAGTTAAACTATTCCTGTTTTTCATTGCACGTTTTGCAATGTAAAACAATCTTTCTGTTTTTATATAGCCTATTTAAACCTTTAAAGAAATCTGGCATAACCTAAATATAGCCTATAAAAAATGTGTTTGAGGAAAACAAACCAAATCAAAAAGTTGGAGAACCACTGCTTTATGGCACGTTTTGGATTTGTGGTCAGCGCAGAAAACAGCGCACGATTCTTGAATGGTTTGAAAGTTAAATTGAAATGCTTACAATAGAATGGATGAGAAATTGACATTTTTATTTCAAAACAAGTCATCCGAAACCTGACATCAAGTAAGGTGAGAACAACGAATTTCACACACATGGAAAAATGCTCTTTATTTAAATGAGTGAACGTGGCTCTTAAAAGGTAATTAAAGGCACTGGGGTTGCGGTGCCACCGGCTTAAAGGCACTGGGGTTGCGGTGCCACTGGCTTAAAGGCACTGGGGTTGCGGTGCCACCCGGCTTGGGCCCGCAATCGCTGCTCGCAGCTATATTTATTATTTTTTCCTAACTTTTGGGCACTTTTGGGGCCCTTAACGTGCTCAAAAACCCTTAAAAATTTGCACACGGGTCAGAACCCGCGGCCATCAGAGCTGGGCTGACGCTGGTAGCCGGGCGTGGCAGGGGGGCTCTACACCACCCCCTGGAACAGGGATTCAATCACTTGTCCATATATCAAACACGCTTGCATGTAATAATATGAAACTTGGTACGCTTATAGATCTCATCGGGCCGAACAACTTTCGTGCTCTAAGTTTTACGTCAGCCCAACAGGAAGCCGGTTATTATGAGTCATTTATGGGTCGTTTATGGGTGGTTGTAAATGCCTTCTCTGGAATTTAAAGTACCTCTCCTATGGAATTCATCCATTTGCCCCCAACGTCGGTGTGCATGAAGAAGAGACATTGAGGATGCTAAATTGCAAACGGATTATTGATATTTTGAACGGTTTGGCCGTGGCGAGGCAATAAATTTATGGAGAGAAAAGAGAAACACGAAACATTATAAGTGCATACATTAACACTTGTCCATATATTAAACACGCTTGCATGTAATAATATGAAACTCGTTACACTTATAGATCTCATCGGGCTGAACAACTTTCGTGCTCTAAGTTTTACGTCAGTCCAACAGGAAGTTGCTCATAATGGGTTGTTTGGAAAACGCTTGCTGTGGAATTTGAAGTACCACTCCTAGGCAATTCAATCAATCATCGCCAACATCGGTGTGCATGAATTTAAGACATTGATGATGATAAACTGTGGACAGATTTTGGATATTTCGAACGGTTTGACCGTGGCGAGGAAATTAGTTGTTATGACTAAGAAAGGACATATAAAGCGTGTTATAACTTAGTTAGTTTTACCTATAGATACAAAACTCTGTATATATATATATATATATATTGTTCTCCTCAAGCCAAACAACTTTCTAATTTACAGTCATTAGCTCAGAGGAACAGAAAGTCAGATAGTTTGGTTTGAATAAGGATTTTCTGGAGAATATCCTCTCTCTCTCTCTCCCCTATCTGTCTGTGTGAGGGGGGGGTGGGCATTTGGGTGATAGTTTAGTTTAAACACAAAATCATACATAGGGTTATACTGCCCTCTTGTGTCCAAAATTATATTTATGAATGAAATTGCAATGTACGCGCATGTTATGAATGCCCGTGCAGTTACTAGTTTCATTTTAAAATAAGCGCCTTTTCTGGGGCAGTTTGCCTGAATTGTGAGTTCAATTCTTTGGAAACAATTAATTTAATTGATGATTAAAATGCTTAATCAGTGACTGTAGGCAGATGGGTGAAGTGTTTGGAAAATAACGTACTGTAGACTATACTAGAGGAGGCGAGAGGGAGGTAATCGGCTATTTTACCTCCAGGGCAGGACATTGTAATATCAATTCAATACACTTATATTTTTTCATACCTTTTTCATTGTAGTTTCTTATTCACCAAGACAAATATCATAAAATGCCTTGGATTACCATTGGATTATTTTAAACTATACTTGTAAGAACATAATGAATGCGCAGTGTTGTTACCGGTTGTTACGACAACACAAACAAACTTTTGCTAGTGTGCATGTCCATTTATATTTCCGGTCCTCTCGGAAAATAAAGTGCGAGTTGTCAATCTGTTGTCAATCTGTTGTTTTTAAGGTAACATTATTTTGTTGGCTATAATGCATCAGGAGCATGATAAATTATAGCCGATAACATAATATATGCTTCCCAATACTATAGCTTTATACATTTCTGTACATGACAAAATGAAAGCGCAAGTTAATATCACAGTCATCATAAATGTCCAAGGGTTGTCATTTTAAACGAAGAACGCGTTGCAGATGCAAAACATGCAGCCGCATCTCGTTCGTCCAATGATTTGTTCCAAATGTCATCTTCAATTCTCCAAGTTGTACGTACAACGACCTGATGGTAAAGCGAACATCAAATGTGTTTAGCATAAGAGAATTATAACCTCAAATTATGGACAACGTTTTATTTTTTATATTTCCGAAGCCAGAATTTCAAGGATGCTACGTAATCGAAGTCCGTCGAAGGACACAGTCATCATAAATATCCAACGGTTGTCATTTTAAACAAAGAACGCGTTGCAGACGCAAAACAGGCAGCCGCATCTCGTTCGTCCAATGATTTGTTCCAAATGTCATCTTCAATTCTCCAAGTTGTAAGTACAACGACCTGATGGTAAAGCAAACATCAAATGTGTTTAGCATGAGAGAATTATAACCTCAAATTATGGACAACTTTTTATTCTTTTATATTTCCGAATCCAGAATTTCAAGGATGCTACGTCATCGAAGTCCGTCGAAGGACTGTTCCAATATAAAGGATCCTCCGACTTTCAACCAAGGACTGAGTACTTCATTCTGAGAATTTTCCATAGAGATTAAAGGATGCATGTGTGTATTTTTCGCGCTCCGAAATCACCCACAATTGTGCGCAAAGTGGACATTAGTGGAGTCGGAGCGATTACCAGGCACTATGCTTTCAAATATAAGTATCTTTAGTGTTTAACGCTACTATACATTTGTTAAAACGGTAGTACATATAAGTAAAGATTAACGTTTAAATCCCTGTACAAATTGCTACTGTCTACTGTTGAATTGCAGCGCCTAACGCTGACATTTTCACTGATGCAATGACGTGCACTTGCTAGCCTGTTTCATTTACGTGTTCTCCGAATGCTAAGGACCCTCGCCTACCTTCTGAAGGACCTTAATAAATGATATTGTAGTCGTTTGAGTTCAAATTACTTTTTTAAATGAATTTTAATGCCTGAATATATGGACAGATTTAGGCTACATTTGTAATGTAAAGTCTACAATTGTATTCAATACTTGTATTCAAAAAAGAATAAATAAATGTATTAAAAATGTTTAAAAAAACAATTAAACAAGATTGAAATCACATATAGTTTGGTTTATTGTATTACACAGACAATATTTATTTTACATTTGTAATATATAAAAAGTATTTGTTACTAATTTTATCAAAGGCAATGAGAGAGTAAATAACCCAGCACATGAGTAAGACTTAACCCAGCAAGAGGGTTAATTTCACCCTCTGGTTGGGTCAAACGAATGACCCAGATATATGGGTTAAATGGTAAAACCCAGCACTTGGGTCAAACCAACCCAGCGCGTGTTCTGTCCAATAGTGACCCAGTGGTGTGGTTAAGGTTGGGTTATTTTTTAACCCAGCAGTTTTTAGAGTGTGCTATTACAACAGATTCATACATTAGATTATGTCTAATTCTAAAAACATTATCAGTTATCAATTTGTGGGAATTTGTAATAATATCACATCGGATAGTAGGCTGTACAGCGCCCCCTGGAACGGGATTCGAACACTTTTGCATGTAATAATATGAAACTTGGTACACTTATAGATATTATAGATCTTATAGATCTCATCGGGCCGAACAACTTTCGTGCTGTAAGTTTTACGTCAGCCCAACAGGAAGCCGGATATTATGAGTCATTTATGGGTCGTTGTAAACGCCTCCTCTGGAATTTAATGTACTTCTCCTAGGGAATCCATCCATTTGCCCTAAAAAGCCGATCAGATAGATGTAACTATTGTGAGTCAAAGTTATAGCGCCACCAACTGGTAGCAGGAAGTGTGTCACTTTCTAAATGCTTTTGGGAAAAGTGGGGTGTTTAGTTTTACCTACAGTAACGACACTCAGTATATAAATTTGTCTCATCGAGCCGGACAACTTTGTAATTTACAGTCATTAGCTACAACCAACAGGAACTCAGATATTTTAGTTGGAATGTGGATTATCTGGAGAATTTTCTCTCCTCTGTCTGTGTGTGGAGGGCTCTTTACCGGATTTCGCCACAAGATGTCCTCCTTAGCTTACCTAAGAGTGCAAAAAATACAGTGCACGACAGATTTGATGACCGTGGTTCGATTCTTCAAACTGTGGACTTCTACAATACACAATTATAATAAATTGTGTTTATAGATGGGTCCTATACAAAGCTGGCTCTGGTCCGGAACTGGTGCTGGTTCACAGTTGGTTCAACTTGCGAACCTTCTCAGAACCTGTTAGTTTTTCCACACACTAGACAGCCCCATTGATTGTATACGGAGAGCCCAGAGAACGACGTCGTTACATCACTGTGTATTTATATAATTCCAAGTCAAAGAACGCTGGTACTAAATACTACTCTTAAATATGCAAAAATTGTATTTGCCAGTGCTTTTTCCACTGTTAAAGATCATATTACTAGTGCCGAGCCATTTACAGGATTCAGGCGAAGGGAAAGAAACTCATGCATCTGCTTCTCCCGCAGGTGATGGGTCTCTACCTAGTAGTGATGGGTCGTTCGCGAACGAGTCGGCTCTAAGAGCCGGCTCTTTTAGGTGAACGTTGGGAGCCGACTTGCATATCAGAAGAGCCAAATCTATTTATATATATATAAAAAATAAAAATAAGATATGACTAGTCAAAAGATTTTAACAAATACAAAGAAGAAAATAAACAACATTAGCACACATTCGTCCTGACTGCTCAGACTGCCTGTTTGTTCGTGCCTGTTTTTCCTTTCAATCAACGATGCACCAGGGAGGGAGGGCCTTGCCAACTAAAATTGTCCAACAGCAGAACATTCACTCACACAAGCTCAGCCAAGTAGAGAGAGGGAGAACACCTGTGAGTAAAATAATAGCAAAAAATGAGTGATAGACGGAAGCGAAGCAGCATTTGAATGCATTTTAATAATGTTAGCAATGTGAAAAAACAATCTCATATAAACCCGGCATATAAGAACTGTGCACCCAAATGTAAAGCTATCGGAGCTTCAATGTACAATATCGAAAATAAATATATTTATAATTTATCAGAATAAATTAGTTAATTTCAGTTTTATATACATTAAAACGTTATGCTTTAATTGTATATGTGT
>JACXGM010036174.1:0-11468 GCA_016801145.1 Umbra pygmaea
CGGATGGCACTATTATAGACTACGTCTAGCTTTCTAAGTAGGGAGGTGCAGGCAGTTCTGTAAATGACATCCCCGAAATCAAGGATTGGAAGGATGGTCATTTTTACCAGGGTCTTTTTGGCAGCATAAGTGAAGGAGGCCTTGTTTCTGAATAGGAAGCCAATCCTAGATTTTATTTTAGATTGGAGGATGTTAATGTCATGGTTGCCTCCTGTACATGACAGAGTGGTGCTCCAGCTCACCGGTGGTGAATAAAGTGGTGCTTTATTTTTCACCACATTAGCCAATATATCGCCTGTTTGTATAACAATCATCCACAGCAGTTTCCGTTTATTCTCATCAGTTAGGTATTTACAGTTGTGCTCGAAAGTTTGCATACCCTGGCAGAAATGGTGTAATTTCTGCATTGATTTTGACAATATGACTGTTCATGCAAAAAGGTTGACTGTAATGTAAGAATAGTCCTCATATGAAGCCATTATCACATAGGCCTAGTTGTTTGGCTTCTTTGTAAACCATACTGATAACAGAAATCACCCAAATTGCCCTGATCAAAAGTTTATATACAATTGAATGTTTGGCCTTGTTACAGACACACAAGATGACACAGACACTTGTTAAAATGGCATTTATAGGTTAATATCCCACACCTGTGGCATTTTAAATTGCAATGAGTGTACGATAAGATACGGTATACTTTATTATCCCTTTTGGAGAAATTTGTTTTGGACTCCCACATAAATAATTTCTTGACAATCATAGACAAAACAATACACTACAAATTGTGCTATTCACAACATTAGATTGCACACATCATGCAAAGTAACACAACTCCCTCACCCCCCAATAAATAAACACCATAGAACTATTGCACAGTCTCTACAGACTGTGTATAAATAGTCAATGAGTTTGTTAGCTCTCATGTGGATGCACTGAGCAAGCTAGATGCTGAGCCATGGGGAGCAGAAAAGAACTGTCAAAAGAACCAGCATAATAAGGTACTGGAACTGCATAAAGTTAGAAAATGATACAAAAAGATATCCATGCCTTGCAAATGCCAGTTAGTACTGTTAAATCTCATATTAAGAAGTGTAAGATTCTGGGATCTCTTGAAACCAATCCAAGATCATGTAGAACAAGAAGGATTTTAGCCAAAAATGCCTGACGAATTGTTTGGGATGCAAATAAAAACCCACAGGTAACCTCAGGAGACATACTGTACAGGCTGCTCTGGAAAAAGACGATGTGTTTGTTATAATGAGCACAATTTGACGATACTTGAACAAAAAATTGCTACATAGCTGAGTTGCCAGAAAGAAACCTTTCCTGCACCAGTGCCACAAAAAAGCCCAGTTACAATATGCCTGACAATACCTTGACACGCCTCCAAGCTTCTGGCACACTGTAATTTCGAGTGACGAGATCAAAATAGAGCTTTATGGTCAAAACCATAAGCGCTATGTTTGGAGAGGGGTGAACAAGGCCTATAGTGAAAAGTATACCATTACACTGTGAAGCATGGTGGTGGCTCACTGATGTTTTGGGGGTGTGTGAGCTCTAAAGGCATGGGGAACTATGTGAAATTTGATGGCAAGATGAATGCAGCATGTAATTGGAGAATACATGTACTGTAATATTGACAGACAATTTGTATTCTTTGCACAAAAGCTGCACATGGAATGCTCTTGGACTTTCCAGCACGACAATGACCCTAAGCATAAGGGCAAGTTGGCCCTCCAGTGGTTAGAGCAGAAAAAGGTGAAGGTTCTGGAGTGACCATCGCAGTCTCCTGAACTTAATATCATTGAGCCAATCTCAAACATGTGGTTCTTGCAAGACGATCTAAACCTTTGCATAACCTGGAGGCATTTGGCCAAGACAAATAGGCAGCTACTATACCACCTGCAAGAATTAGGGGCCTCAGAGACAACTATCAAAAACAACTGTACACAGTCATTGATGCTAAAGGGGGCAATACACCATATTGAGAACAGAGGGTATGCAGACTTTTGAACAGGGGTAATTTCATTATTTTCTTTGTTGCCATGTTTTGTTTTATGATTGTGCCATAGTGTCATGACATACAGTTGAATATGAATCCAACGAGTAATAAAAAATAAATGTTTTGCCTGTTCATGATTTCTTTGAAAATAGTAGATGTATTACCAATTCTCCAGGGGTGTGCAAATCTTTGAGAACTCTAAGTCCCTGTGTTTGGTTGCTGGTTTGTCTGTCATTGTTGCATGTGATGTGTATGTTTGTTGCATTTGTGTCTATGACTCCCTGCTACCGAATATATTGTTACAGAAGAATTATTTGAATGGTGGCGAAAGACCCAAGGAACGTTTTTAAAAAGATCAAAGCCAACATTCAAGATTAAGGGTTTCAAGTCACACTATCCATCACTCTCTGAATGAAAATGGGCTCCATAGTAAAAGACCCAGGAAAACCCCTACATAAAGGCCCAACTGGATATGCCATAATGCATCTAGACTAGCCACAGTCCCGCTGGGAGAATGTCCTTTGGACAGACAAAACAAAAGTAGAGCTTATTGGTAAATCACACCAACTCCATGTTTACAGAAAGAAATTAAGCTTTAAAATAATGCCATTACTACCTTGAAGAGGAGACTCAGAGATGTTTTGGGGTTGCTTTGCTGCCTCTGGCACTGGCTGCCTTGAATAGGTGCAAGGCGCAATAAAATCAGAAGACTATCAAATCTGTGGAAAATGACTTGCATTTGAGTAATGGCACCCATCAAACCTGAGAAAGATGGGGCCAACCTACCAGTTGTATAAATCTCATTCACAGGTACAGACAGCACTTGTTTACATTTGTTGTTTTAAAATCTTGTGCACCAAAATATTAGGTTGTCACATTTTATTTTTAACTAAAGTAGTATGTTATGTCATTGATTAAAATCAAAGTTGCTGTTCTATCGAATGTGAAATAAGAAACGTTGCATATCAAAATGTTTTATTTATTTGAGGGAAGGACACACATCTGGCCATTAAGCAGCAAACCTAACTGTATATATGTACATGTATATATTGCGTCAACATAGCAGTAATTCAATAATAGACACGTTATGACAATACACCGCCATTGGCTGAGGCTGTCATGTAGGACCTCTATATTCCTGTTCTTGTTTTGCATAAATAACTCAACCCACGACTTTTCCTCCACATATAACATCCTTATGTAATGACTATGTTTAGTTTGGGCTATGATGAATGGTGGGCTGGTGCATGACTGAAACCTGGTTCCACACAGTCAGCTATAGGCCCTTCTCAGAAGCAGTTCAGCGGAAAATGAGGAATGGGGTGGGGCAATCAGGACACAAGTCTGTGTTCGAGGTTGGGGCGTCGAATGACTTTGTTGGTGTACGTCCTCACCACAGTTTGATCATGGTTACAATGGTTTGGGTTCCGAATAGCTCATATTACCTATAAAAAGCCCTGTCCAAAGCCTATAAGTCTTACTTTGATAGGAGGCTGCCATGTCAGCTTGATGCAGAACAAGTGTATGCTCTTAGTAATGTGTAGCTAGTAGCTGCGTGGAAGCTGGTGTCCTATAAACCTCTGACTGGATTATTTATACCATCAGCATATGTTCTTATGTATTATTCATCAAATTCATAAGCATGTCTTTATTCCCATACCTTCTACAGGCCATGTACAGTCAGAGAAATGGTTACATCAGTTCCAGGCTTCCTATTACGGAGAATGGAAAGGCAAGTCTTAGAGCACGTACCGCGCCCTAAACCTTTGGGTCAGACTCGTCTCTGTGTAGTAATACTGGTTGTGAAGAGCGTTCACTTGGTTTTGAAGAGCGTCAGGGGGGTAAATGAATGGTCTCAACTGTGCTAATCCATGAGCTGACAAAGAAAATAACATCCTTCTGTCCCTCAATAAAAATCAGTAAACCTGATCTCATTCCAGGACACTTCAACCCAATTTGCGGAGGGTTTGGTGGACTGTCGCTTTAAATGTGGCATGGGCTAATCTTAAACTATCAATCTCCCATTACACCCTTCGCTGTATGTCCTGTGTGACGCTGTTTGATTTAGACAGATATTATTTGGAAATTTTAATCGATGACAAATTTGAATAAAATATCTCAATGGCCTATTTCAAGACGAAAGTTTTTTTACGAAATTTATCTTTGATAAATAATTTCTTAATTTTCTTTTCACCTCACTTGTAGTTTTTATTTCCCCCCTTCTCAATCCCCACTAATCCTTCCCTCTGCATCCCATTGGTCAGATCTGTGTGATGACGAGGTGCACGCACATGGTTCATCCAACCACATGTTGCCTGAGACGCCGATTATTTTACTGTTCATCCAAGAAGGAATCCTTTAGTCAGATCATGCACAGGATGATTACGTTCACCGACTATACTTCCACAATTTAATTTACACTCGCCCGATCTGAACACAAGTTGTCGCTGGAGAGCGACGTGGTAGGATAGATAATTTGATTTATCTAACCCAAATCCCGGGCAGTGCTATGCCAATTTGCGCTGCCTCATGCAGGAGGCCTAGGGCAAGTTAGAGACCCAATGGTCAGGTTCGAACCCATGACCATCATGACGTAGACTGTTCTGCAATGCAGCGACTTAGCCCACTGTAGCCCACTGGACACCCACCTCACTTGGAAATCAATGAATTGGTAATGGCAAATAACTACACTGTTAATGCCCATGGAAAAAAATAATAATGAGGAAACTGGTAAGCTGGTACAAAAGCTTTGATTCCTCATGATTTAAATTCTCTAACATGACCCTGAGTGCAAGAAGGATTGATTACTTGCCGGTCCCTGGTGTAAAAAAGGCCCTGGTGAAGAGGATGTGATGTCAGTGTGACTGTGACAGCTTGATTGTTAATAAGGAAGGAACAGTCTGTTAACAAGTCATTCTGTCTGAAATCTCCTGTTGGCAGTCTGTCTTACATATAGTCTATATTATATAGAGCTTTTATTATATAGAGCCTGTATTAAATAGAGTCTGTTATATATATAGAGTATGTATTATATAGAGCTTTTATTATATAGAGCCTGTATTAAATAGAGTCTGTATTATTCTGCCAGCAGTGGATCAAATGCATGAAATAATGTTTTTCCTTTTTTGTTCTGTTGTTTGTCACTGATTATTTGGTGGAATCACAATTTGGCAAAGGCAGTGTTTAAATGTTCTGAACAAAACATGCAAAATGTATTTGTTTGCTTTTCTGTCACAAAAGTGTAAAGTCTTCAAAAAGCATTAAGCTATCAATGATTGGTTTGAATGCAGTTTTTCCTGGCAGTAAATTAAAGTGACATTTGGCCTGCATGTAGAGAGAGTGGAGAAAGAGACAAAAGAGTGTATGTCGAAATATGATAAATTAAATGTGTGGAATCTCTTTAACTGATGTTTTTATATAGTTCACTTAAATTAGGTTCACCAGACGTCCCAGTTTGACCAGAACGTCCCGATTTTGTGTTGCATGTCCCGATTCCCAAAAAAAGCATGTTTGGACGCTAAAATGTCTCGGTTTAATCCAACCACTATGAAATTGTCCTGGTTGTCAGCGATTACATAGCCGACGTGGACGTGGCCTTATTATAGCCCGATCATTAACTTAACCCATGTAGAAAGACTAATAAAATTAAACCAATGCAACATCAACAACACCCAGCTGTTCAACGAGACCTCATCAGCAACTGGGATGGTCGCTCAGTGGAACGCCGACAGCAAGTCAGCGGACGAGTGTTGGGTGGAAATGTTTGGTCATTTCTAAAGCAGGGAGATTCCGTTAAAAAATGTAGGTCTCCTTTGTCATTTCGCCATGTGTCTACTGGGCACGAATGCTCCCGTTGGTCGGACCTTTTCATTCATGAACGACACATGGACTAACGAGAAGAACCGCATGACCATTCCCACCTTAAAGGCGCTACTCGTCACATGGGCCAATTTTGCTGACATTTGTTTGCAATTTCACAGTAGGCTTTCAGCCAACACATTGATTCTTGAGCAAATTCACTTCTCTAACAAATATATGGAATGAATCTTTCCAATAGGGAAGCTATCTGCTCTATCAAATAGGATTAGATTTGTGTGTGTGTTGTTGGTTAGAATAACACTGGTAACACTTTACGGTAAGGGTAAATGAATTATCATTTCTCGCTAAAGAATTGACAATCCATGTTGAATCCGTCTCCCCAACCATTTTCTCATCCACACTCGTTGATTCTTCTGCTTTTGGTTTTTCTCACATCAAGCGATCATTATTGATACAGCAAGTTGTCATGTTACAGTATCCATTTTCTTTACATCTGCTTTCACGCTTCCAATGTGCTGCATAGATCACGTGAGGCCCTTCCTCTGGCACGATAATCTTAATAACATTGTGTAGTGTGTGATGTGCCACAATTTTCAAATCTTGTAGTGTGAGCATGTTTAAGATTTGAGGGAAGAAAATCTGCAAAGGTTTTTTTAAGTGTGTGGATCGGTTAGGATTTTAAAACTCCTGTAGTGTGAGCCAGGCATTAAACAATATGTTGTAAAATATTAATTTGTGCAGTCAGGAACAGTTGGGCCATATGCTCCCACTCAGACCCCTGAAGGACGTTGGATGTGTGTGACCTGTCATGGTTTTTGTGACAGTTCAATACAGATGAATCCAATGGGGTGTTTATGCTACTGTATTACAGTTAGCTCCAGGATGGTTAGCTCCAGGATGGAAGTCTTTGGCTGTGATGTTGCCATAAAGTGAATAGTGGTTAGCATTTCAGGCTACACAGTGCCAGTATACATATACAAAAACAGCAGAAGATGCACTGTGTTGCTAAGCTATGCTATGCTAGGTAGGGTTAATATGCTATGCTAGTTAGAAAGTGTTAATATGCTATGCTAGTTAGAGTTAAGATGCCATGCTATGCTAGGTAGGGTTAATATGCTATGCTAGTTAGAAAGTGTTAATATGCTATGCTAGTTAGAGTTAAGATGCAATGCTATGCTAGGTAGGTAAGACAATCTGCTAGGTAGATAAGATGCTATGCTGTGATAAGTAGTTAACATACTATGCTAGGTAGTTAAGATGCTATGCTGTGCTAAGTAGTTAACATGATATGCTAGGTAGTTAAGATGGTATGCTATACTAGGTAGTGTAAACATGCTATACTAGGTAGTTAAGATGGTATGCTATAATAGGTAGTGTTAACATGCTATGTTAAGTAGTTAAGATTATATGCCATAATAGGTAGTGTAAACATGCTATGCTAAGTAGTTAAGATGGTATGCTGTACTAGGTAGTGTTAACATGCTATGCTAGGTAGTTAAGATGGTATTCTGTACTAGGTAGTGTTAACATGCTATGCTAAGTATTTAAGATGATATGCTATACTCGGTACTGTAAACATGCTATGCTAGTTAGTTAAGATTGTATGCTGTACTAGGTAGTGTTAACATGCTATGCTAGGTAGTTAAGATGGTATGCTGTGCTAGGTAGTGTTTACATGCTATGCTAGTTAGTTAAGATGGTATGCTGTACTAGGTAGTGTTAACATGCTATGCTAGGTAGATAAGATGCGGGGTGCCTTTGGCTGTGACTTTGACAGGGTCTCTGTAGAGGCTTAATAAAGCTGCAGGCACTGAGGGCACAGGAAGCTGCTCTTCTGCTCTGGCCCACTTACTCTCTCTGCCTAACCCTCTTTTTCTCTCTACCTCTTGTGTTTTCCCTCACTGTCTCTTTGACATCTTGCTCTATTGCTCTGTGTGTGCTGAGCGGTTCATTATTAAACTCTACATTGTATGATGATAATTTTAGGACAAGCGATAAAGACTTAATCAATTTTAAATATTTATTTAACAACCAGTCCAGAACATTTTCACAAATTGCTGCTCAGTAAATCTTTATTTGCACTGTGAATCTGATCATCCTCTCTGTCCAATAGATAGGCCAAGGGTTAGAGCATCTGTAATATAGTTGTTGTTCAATCGATGAGCCAAGCTGGTGAATGTTGAAAAATCTATGAGCAAGACAGTTAACCCTAACTTCTCTCTGAGTTTCTATGTGGCAATCCACCACACCTCTCAAATTTACAAGGGTTGGATTAAAAACTGAAGTCAAATCTTGGTTGTACCTTGTGTTCAGGTGTATAGTTTCATCATGTCTAAAACATAATGTCAACAGTGAAGCTTCATCATATCTAAAACACCATGCTAACACTGGAGCTTCATCATGTCTCAAACACCATGTCAACAGTGGAGCAGAGCTTCATTATGTTTAAAACACTGTGTAAAATGTGGAGCTTCATCATGTCTAAAAACACCATGCTAACAGTGGAGCTTCATCATGTCTAAAAACACCATGTCAGCAGTGGAGCTTCATCATATCTAACACACCATGTCATCAGTGGAGCTTCATCATTTCTAAATTACCATGTATTCTGTGGAGCTTCATCATGTCTAAAAACAACATGCTAAAAGTGGAGCTTCATCATGTCTAAAAACACCATGTCAGCAGTGGAGCTTCATCATATCTAACACACCATGTCAACAGTGGAGCAGAGCTTCATTATGTTTAAAACACTGTGTAAAATGTGGAGCTTCATCATGTCTAAAAACACCATGCTAACAGTGGAGCTTCATCATGTCTAACACACCATGTCATCAGTGGAGCTTCATCATTTCTAAATTACCATGTATTCTGTGGAGCTTCATCATGTCTAAAAACAACATGTTAAAAGTGGAGCTTCATCATGTCTAAAAACACCATGTCAGCAGTGGAGCTTCATCATGTCTAACACACCATGTCAACAGTGGAGCAGAGCTTCATTATGTTTAAAACACCGTGTAAAATGTGGAGCTTCATCATGTCTAAAAACACCATGCTAACAGTGGAGCTTCATCATGTCTAAAAACACCATGCTAACAGTGGAGCTTCATCATGTCTAAATACACCATGCTAACAGTGGAGCTTCATCATGTCTAACACACCATATCATCAGTGGAGATTCATCATTTCTAACACACCATGTCATCAGTGGAGATTCATCATTTCTAAAATAACCATGTCATCAGTTGAGCTTCATCATTTCAAAAACAATGTCATCAGTGGAGCTTCATCATAATTAAAACATCATGTCATATGTGGAGCTTCATCACTTCTAAAACACCATGTCATCTGTGGAGCTTCGTCATTTCAAAAACACCATGTCATCTGTGGAGCTTGATCATTTCTACAACACCATGTCATCAGTGGAGCTTCGTTATAAAATAACAGAGGTCCATTTTAAGTAAAAACGTGAGTCAACACTTTATATTTCAATGCAAATTAGCCTTGCTGTGTAAAGGCTCTTCTGCTAAATACTCCAGAGAATGCTAATTTGAGGCCCTTGACTTCAGAAGTGCAGTGCAGGAATTCAAATCAGTTTTATTGCTAAGTTTGCAGGAACCATTCTAAAGCTTCCATGTGCCCTGTTCCCTCATGCCATTTCTCTGTTAGAAGACAGTGGAGGCCAAGAGCCATTTGAAGGGTAGGTCTGATTAGTTACCCTGTTCTCCTCATTGTGTTTTGCAATAGATGATGTGTGCGGATGTCTGTGCAAACCGAAGACAGAGGGCTGGTAATAGGGCCTCTGTGGAGGCACACAAGTGGTAACGTACCGCCACGCTGTCCAGTGAACAGGGAGACTTCACTGCTCTAATTAGCTTGAAGAAACAGCCGTGTAGTAAAACCAGAGGAGAGTTTGTTACTGGCCCCAGGCTTCATTATAAAGCTATTTCTAAGAGATTCTAAATGTATACGAGTGGACCCTCATTGCAATTACATTGTCCAAGCGCTATCTAATAATTGTGGAAAATTTGCTGTGGTTTAGGATGTTGGATTTGGAAGATGAGAAATTAGGTAGAAGTGCTAGACCTTCATTGTAAAATAAAACAAACTTTTAAAACCTTGTTTATAAAAGTACTTGTGTCTGTGAGCCAACTGCTAAATATTTAACTTTGGACTGGGAATTTAAATCAAGTTTATCAACGTCATGTTGACAAGCAAAGCAGAGTTGACGTATAAAGCTCCAACCATTAACATATCACTTCCACAGCAGGCCAGCAGAGGGAGACCTTGTACGTCTTTCAGTAGACTTCTCCAACTAGACATGAACAGCTCACTGTGGGCCTACAGTAGACATCCCACCTCAGCAGATATTTGTAGAAAATAACATCATCCCTCCCTGCTCTCGTCATGATATCCTATCATGAACACACAGTATGATGTTTCCCAGGCAGTAAAACAGTGCCTCTGTAACAATGTGGCTGTTGCTGAAGTGATGGAGACGCAAAAGATATAAATGTAAATCAAACTGTGTATTCTGGCAAAACACTCAGGTAAATCAAACTGTGTTAATCCTGGCAAAACACTCAGGTAAATCAAACTGTGTTTATTCTGACAAAACACTCAGGTAAATCAAACTGTGTTTATTATGACAAGACACCAAGGTAAATCATAAATATTCTAAAAAAACAAGGTTAATCAAATATGCTGCGAGGAACCAAAATCATTGTATCGTACTAGCTTAACAATTTAAACATACACCTCACAAACAGACATAAAATATAAAAATGAATGACAGCTAACTTAAATAATGATAGTGATGAAACCGGCTGTGTGTTCTTAACTGACAGACATATGTAATGGATGAATAAATGATCTAACTGTCCGGATCAAATGAACAACGTATCGACTCCAGCTCAGCCAGCAGGGGGCGACCGTGACAGCTTCAAGAAAAAAACATTAATAGAAATGCTGCATGTGACCACAATCGTTAGTCTATTTCTCTGCCTACAGACCAGTGGCGTAGCACAGAATTCTGGGGCCTGTACATAGGCAGTCCTCCTCAAGCCAGGGCCGATATACATTTCCCTCTAGGCCGACGCCACTGCCACAAAGTAACCTGAATAGCTCTCCTCGTCTCCTCTGTATGTGACCACGTCATCAGTCTATTTCTGTGTCTACAGACTAACCTTCAGCTGAATAGCTCTCCTTGTCTCCTCTGTATGTGACCACGTCGTCAGTCTATTTCTGTGTCTACAGACTAACCTTCAGCTAAATAGCTCTCCTTTTCTCCTCTGTATGTGACAATGTCGTCAGACTATTTCTGTGTCTACAGACTAACCTTCAGCTAAATTGCTCTCCTCGTCTCCTCTGTATATGACCACGTCGTCAGTCTATTTCTGTGTCTACAGACTAACCTTCAGCTAAATTGCTCTCCTCGTCTCCTCTGTATATGACCACGTCGTCAGTCTATTTCTGTGTCTACGGACTAACCTTCAGCTAAATTGCTCTCCTCATCTCCTCTGTATGTGACCATGTTGTCAGTCTATTTCTGTGTCTACAGACTAACCTTCAGCTGAATAGCTCTCCTTGTTTCCTCTGTATGTGACCACGTCGTCAGTCTATTTCTGTGTCTACAGACTAACCTTCAGCT
>JACXGM010036175.1:0-11468 GCA_016801145.1 Umbra pygmaea
AACACCCCACAAGGGCTGCAGTTTTGATAGGTACTGACCAATGCAGACCCGGAACACCCCACAAGGGCTGCAGTTTTGTTAGGTACTGACCAACGAAGACCAGGAACACCCCACAAGGGCTTCACATTTGATAGGTGGGATGTGTAATAAACTGTTTATGTGAATAATGTCAAAGAGAATCCCTATTATAACTCAGCGATGAAATTACAAGTTGATGTCAGGTGGTTTTGATGACGAGGAAAAAGTCAAGACATTGTACAAAATCGGAATTTTGAATTAAAGTTGTTATATGCACTTCAACAAAGTGCATTATGCTTTATTACAAGCAAATGTGTTTTCAGTTTTTTTCACCTTTTTTCAGGAAATAACTTTTAAATATTTGTAAGTTATTTTTTAACCATCTTAGAGTCATAAAACAGCTACATATTAATAACGAATGCAGTATTTTTCATTTTTCAGTCAGATCTAACGTCCATTTGTTGTAATAACTCCGTAATTGCAATGGATGCATTTATCTTGCCTTGGTACTGTACACCAGATTTAACTTAATATATTATTATTATTATTTGTCTCGCAGTGTTCTACAGAGAAAGAGGCCTCTAGAAAGACAGAGAAACCGCACCATGGCATACGGCAGCGCAGGGTGAGGAGTTGGGCAAATAAAACCCGGGCTGTCCTCATCTAACCTGGCCTCTTTTGACGTATGCTCCTCAACACATTCTCCAGGTGTGGTGCATTCTATCATATCTCACCATTTCACAACGGAATTACATGGATGAGTTTTTAATCATCGCATAAATGCGATGTGAAGAACTTGAACACTTATATAGTCTGTAGTGTAGGAAGTCGATACACTTGACTATCAGTTTTCGCACCGTGACAGCCTCATTGTAGCAACGGGGTGGTTTGACGTCTATAGCAGATATGTTACTGGGTAAAGGCATAGTGTAAACACCCACTTCGGTTCTATAAAGTAACTCATGTGCCCAAGGTTACCAACATGTCTAACGTTGTAACTGAACAGCTACTGTATATCTAGCAGGTATGGATCAGTCTAGGAGCCTCTTCTTTATCGGCAGCGTAAGAGCCAGTGTGAATAGTCAACAAAGACCCTAAAGACCCTACTGTCAATAACAGTAACGTTACACCACCAAGCCACAGCTCCTATACTTCTGGAACATACACACATGACCCGGTACCTACTGTTACTGCTATGCTACCTAGCTAGCTAACTGCACCTTTAGACAGCCCACCTATATGACAGTAGTTAACCATACCAACGAAACACGTACCGAGATGGTTTGATACTGTAATGTTTTACCATTTAGGTAGCTAGAATGCAACATTATCGGAACAACACAGGGTAAAATAACTAAGTCATTGTTATTGTTGTACTGTACTACCCAAAGTTCACATTGATCTACACGTCCTACTGTTAATCCACAGTATGAAAGTGAATACTGTACTATATCTAGGCACACCTAAACACTTAGCCAGCTACACTACAGTTATCAGCAGCCAACAGACAATTCTTACCTTTTTTTAACTCGCTTTTTAACGACCGGGAGGTTTTAATGAATGAAGAGCGGGACCTCGTCAGGAGGATTAACGCCATGCTGAGACCTGATCCTGAGTCAATGTACTGCTGTCGGTGTCGGGGTTTAGCTGGTTAGCCAGCTGGCTAAAACCTACTAGTGCCTGGTGTTTAAAATAATGTCTAGCTAGCTACTTTAATATGTTGCTATGTCAACTTCTAGCTCCATGTCCTTGCTTTCTCACTGGGTTAAATTAATCTCGGTAGCGGCGATGTGGATGAACTGCTGCTAGCATTGGTTTCGGTTTTCCTGTACGTGAGGTCACGTTAAGGTGTCGTTACGGTAACTAGCTGCTGTTGCTGTATAGCGCCACTGCCTGCGCACAACACTGCATTATGGTCATGTTTTTCATTAGCTGCTTACGTAACTGTACAGAATGAATGGGCTCCTACTTCTGACAGGCCAGGAGACCTGTCAATCAAAATGGTTGTGTTTTTTAGTTTATCAAAGTGTCTGGTTCAACATCACTTCCTCCTGGACTGTTCGGAACTGTTAAACATTTAAAATGCAATTATTTTTACAGTTATATAATGTTGATGAATACAAAACACTATTCAAACTAAATTATATAATGTTAAAAAAACGTTTTTCCGTTGTCTGTTATAATTCTAATTCTGCATAAATTTTACAAATATGTGTTCAATTTGATCATATACCCATAATAATCATTGTTGTATTTTCTTTACAGTAGTGTACAATTATCTGTAAAACAAATAAAGGACTAAATATGTTTTCTTTTACTTTTTTTCTGGAAACCCCATCCCTATGATGGCTATGACGTCAGTGATATTATAGACCGATCCCGGTTTTTGGAAAATACAAACTAAATATCAGTCAAATAAGCGCCCGTAAAATAGCCAAGTATTTCTCCATATCCTGGAGAAAATGTGAACATCGTTATAACGTCTCGTAAAATTAATTATTACGATAATCTGCAAAGGATCCATTTCGATCGGTTGTTTTTTGAAAGGGCCGCTTAAACTCATCGCTTCTCTCAACCAATCGGAAGTGAGTATTTTTCGCGCTGATTGGGAGTCCAGTTTCCCTCGAGTCCTGATTCAAGTTGAATGATTTCAAGATGATTCAAACTATCTTTCAATCTGATAACAATTGGAGGATTTGAACAGGTAATTCCAACATATTACTTTAATCATTGGAGGAGATGGCGAGTGTGACCATCTTCTAGCTAAAATGATAACGTGTTTCTAACAGTGAATTACTTAGCTAGCTATTTCTGTAGGGGACCGTAGTTAGCCAGCTAGCTGGACCTGAACATCATTCAGCCAGACGTGGGCACGTCGTTTGTGAGGTGATTTGGACGGTGTCTGTCCGCGCGCTGCCTAGTTAACTCACCAGTTCGTGTCATTGATTTGTGTAGTTGTGATATAAAGTACAGACCGTCAGAACGTCATCCTATCGTATTTGACGCGTCTTTTAGCTAACGTTAGTTTTGCTAACTCTGTCGGTAACCGTAGCCAGAGGTTTCATAGCTTCTAGCCAGTAACTGTGTTGTACACGCCAGTCGTATCGCAGAATGTGACTTATGTATCAGCTGATACCGAAGATTGATTCTGTTTGGTCTGTGATGCACTTTTAAATGTTTAAATGCGGCTTTTGGCGGATTCAAAGCTGTAAACGTGCTGTCTCAAGTTTCCGCGGCTTTTCCCGGTCGATTATGCGGGTTGCGTCAAAGTGAACTCTACCGCCGCCTTGGCCATTCACGGCATGTGGTTAGCTGGCTGCCTGTAACTGGCTGCCTGGTTCTTCCTGGCCATTCATTCATTCATTTTGTGGGACAGTGTAGCAAACAAGTAAACTTAAAAAAAAAAAAAGTAGTTGGTGAGACATTTTACGTCGTGCACCGACCTGTGCCCACTGTTCATCAGATGAGCTGTGACTAGTTGATCAGTCTGGTAAAGGTAGTCGAGTTAGCAGCTATCTAATTTACTGTTGAGGGTTGAATGGGAGCCATCTTAGTGAAATAATGACGAGGCTGGATGTGGTTTGTCTTTCTACGGTTCAGTCTACGGTGTAATTAATAAACCTCTGTTTGTTAGGTATTCATAAATAATTGTATTTGTTAAATACATTGTGTCTCCCTGGTGCAACCACACAATTCATCATACTGTACTGTACATAGTAAACCTGAGAGCAGGTGCGGATTTGATCTTTTATTTTTTAACTATTAATTTTGTTGCAAATAGTTTTGTAACGTTCGGTAATGTAATTAATTTTTTTAGATAAAATCCTGGTTGTTTTACAGTTTAGTGTAATAACACACACTAAGGTATACTGTACATAGTTGTAATGTGACATGGAATGGCTCATGTAATTATTAATATTAAAAGGTGAACAATATAATTGTCTAACTAGAATGACAACATGATGTTTACACTAATTGAATCAGGGTTTTATATGATTGTGATAAATCAATGGTGATTTTTCTTTCTCACTGTTCTGTAGTGGACTGAGGCCGGTCCTTCATAGGACTGAGAGTAAGAGGCAGTCTGGAATGGATGGTGCCAATAAAGGGCGATCTCTGCCCTCCATGCCGGAGCCACTGAACCCTGTCAGCATGAAACAGCCGCCTGATGCCTTGGTGGTGAGGAAGGGCCGAGGTTGCGGAGATCTGGGGGTAGATCCGGCCCTGTTGATGGACAAGGCGGCTGCCCATCTGGCCGCGTCACTTCAGGACAGTGTTCTAAACAAGATGGCCGCCCACGGTCATAATCATAGTATCCACAACCATGAGAGGCTAAAGGACCTGACGTCTCGGATGCTCAATGGAGACCAGGAAAAGCTGCCCAAGCTGTGCCTTCCTCACACTGAGCCCCCCATCCTGAAGGTTGCAGAGGCGCCCCCCTCCCACCCTAGTCCCCAGAGGATGGCCACCTCTCCTGAGATTAAACTTAAGATAACCAAGATGGTGGCCAATGGGAAGCCGCTATGCTTCGACCCCCACCTGCCCACACATACAGAAGGCCTCCTGACTCCAAGACCCCTAGTCCCCAAACCTCAGCCCCAACAGATCTTTGGCTCCAGCCTTCTTCATCCTCTGGAGGTTTCAGCGGTTAGTGAGCCAGAGGAAGTAACTGCTACCCCACAACAGGTAAAGGAGCACATGGTCTGTAGCTTTGTTAAAAACCAAGGGTCACTAAACATGAACCATATTGTAAATTATGGCTGGAAGGCCTCGCAAGTACATCAAACAAATTCCCTTTCTTGAGCTGCTCACCAAATGTGTTCACTATATTATAATCACAGAAACTCAATCAGAACAGATTTGTGCATTTTTTACAGCATTATTAATTTTACCTTTTGAATTACATGTTCTGCAAAGTTTCAACACAGCTACTCTGTCATGGCCATTTAAGGTCTGTCCTGGACTTATCTCTCATTTGCTCACTAGAGCCACTTTTCGACTGACCATATCTTTAGCGTGCCGCTACGGTCTGTCAGGGTTGTGTTTCCATGGTTGAGTTTAGTGACTGGGTCTATCTTAATTCACAGGAAAAAGGCCTGGTGATGATTTTAAGGCAACAAATAGGGGTGTAGAATTTCGCTGGTGAGAAAGCTACTTCCTCTTTCAGAAACACACTTATAAAATGAAATAAACCTATTTCTTGATATTTAAAAAATGTTTTTTTATAGGCGATTCATACACTGACAGGCGTGTTATTGCCGCAATTTCTATTGAAATGGGAAAGAAAGAAATAAAAAAATTAAAGTCATTGTACCCATTAGTATTTGTGTGTAATGATGGAATAACATTGTAGAGCTCTAAGAAACCCACTGTAGATGCTCTCTTTAGAGTTTTACTTTTAAAGTGAATAGCTTTTATGGACAACACAGTAATTTTAAATGGAACAAATGTTATTTTGTACAACACAGAAGATATTCCAGTTATTGAATACCTAATTTTCAGTACCATGTCAACATTGTGGCAAAGTTCCATAAATTTAGGTTGAATATGCCAAAGAGATTGGAACACATTACTTAATGAATGTACAAAGTATATGTTTCCCACACATAGACGGTCAACCAATCAACTTCAGGTTGTCATGCTGAATCGCGTGTATCCAATGGATTGAGTAGCTTTTGTATAATCTGCCCAAAAGCATCTGATCAACTCCTTTGCTTTCCATTGGATCTTCGCATCGCCAAACATTCCCCACTCTGGCTTCACTAACTGCAGTTGAAAGTCAATAGTCTTCTGGTGATATAGCCCTCATGCCAGATTTAATGTTAACACACCCTTACATTCTCCTAAAGTAGCAAATTGGGAATCATGGAATTAAAGGGGGCTATGTGCTTCTATAATATCTATTTGGATTACACAATTTATTCTATTTGGATTACACAATTTATTCTATTTGGATTACACAATTTATTCTATTTGGATTACACAATTTATTCTATTTGGATTATACAATTTATTATATTTGGACTATACAATTTATTCAAAATTCCCTAGACCACAAAAGGAAGTGTAACAATTGTTTTTGCCAGTTGAGCTACAGAAAACTGAAAATTTTCTTAAAAACAAGACAGTCTTTGGTAGGCTAGCCTAGACATTACTGGTACAGCTGCTGTGGGAATACCTATCTAGATGGAGTCTGAAGTTTATGACCTGCTGATTAGAGCATGGCACGTCTTCCTACACACGTCTGCTGTACTAGGCCCAAAATCCTAATTGGTTCTGTCTGGCGCTTACTGTTACAGCACCTCTGTCCTGTGTTACTGAGTGAGGTTTCTGACAGTGTGTGTTCGTTACAGCAGGTCACCTCCCCGGTGCAGGTAAAGGAGACGCAGGTGCAGGCAGGGTTTTCCATGGGTGATGTGGTCTGGACCAAGGTGTCAGGCTACCCCTGGTGGCCCTGTATAATTACTACCGATCCAGAGCTACACACACACCTGAAACTCAAAGGTATGTGCGCACACACATGCACCTGTACATTTAAAGTTACATTCATACGTATAAACCGTGGCTGGGCAACTACATGATTAATTTTATTACTTTTCAGAGCAAATGGTTTCAGAGCTAAAGCATTATTCAAAAAATATATACAAGTAGTTTCTTTTTGAGACTTTAACACTTTTAAGATGAAACTTGGTGATTTGGATACAACTCACTTGTTGTCCTACAGGTTAAAAACAATATAAGCCCTTTAAATCCTCTTTCTGTTTGGAGATTCTTACTTGTTTTTATCTTCTTGGTCTCAGTCATTAACAGCCATATGACAGGCATCATGTACCACATCCAGTATTTTGGAGACACACCTGAGAGGGGATACATCTCTGAGAAAAATGTGGTGTCCTTCAGGGGTGAAGAACAGTATGTTGACCTCTGCTATGGCAACAAACGACCTTCTTCTCGTGTTGTTAACAAAAAGGTAACGCTCCTGCACATCTTGATCAGCTTTATTCTTTTGCATTATTCCAGTGGATATTTCTTTAATGAACTTTGCTTTCTCCTCTATTGATGTTTGGTTTCTAATGTACGTCACCAGAGTTTTACCCCACTGCTGTACCCTCACTTTGACTTTTTCCTGTCCCCAGAATACCTCTCCTTGTGTGCCCAGGAAGCTCCATGCCCAGTGGGCGGTGGGCATCATTCAGGCCAAAGATGCAGCCAGTCTGGTTCTAGAGGAACGTCTGGCTAAATACACTTTTTCCTATGATGCTGAAGGACCACACCTCAACCCTTGTGTCCTGGCTGGATCAGAGCAGAGTCAAGCCCAGTCACTGGAGAAGGACCCATCCAGGTTGAACCCGGTTTCCCCGAGCCCAGCCAGCTCCCTGGCGCAGCCCAACCCCAAAGACACCAGCACTTCAGTGGAAAAGAAGAAGAAGCAACGAGGAGGATCAGAGCAACAAGGGAACGGGACCACTTCAATACTAGAAAGGAAAACGACTAAAAAGGCAAACGTCCTTAGCTCCCATAAAGGACAAACCTTCCCTCAGGTCAGGAACGCGGTAAACTGCTGCTTGCTATGGTTCATGGTTCAGAACATAGAGCGTAATGATGATAAATGTGAAGCACAACTGAGGGCTATTTGTAACCTGGTAGCATAGCAGCATTCCTGCCCTGCCTAGGAGTTCAACATAGCATGATTCAAATTGGTACCATGCTACTTGGGGTGGGTGGGTGGGTAGGTAGTCAGAGGGTACCTGGTCATGTCATTTTCTAGTACTCTGGGTGGGTAGGTAGAGGGTACCTGGTCATGTCATTTTCTAGTACTCTGGGTGGGTAGGTAGAGGGTACCTGGTCATGTCATTTTCTAGTACTCTGGGTGGGTAGGTAGTCAGAGGGTACCTGGTCAAGTTGTTCTGTAGTAACCTGGGTGGGTGCGTAGTCAGAGGGTACCTGGTCACGTCACTCTCTAGTGGCTTTTTGTGTATGTCGGGAACCTGTGAATGAAGTCATTGTTGTGTAGTTGATGATTGTGTAACCTAGAATGCGTGTATCAACAAAAGGCTCCCACGTTGAATGAACTGTGTGCAGCTCAATGATGTGTACTTAGAGGATGCATGGGATTGACCTGTGACCTTTCTGCATTTGCCCAGGGGAATTGGCCAATAGAGAGAATAAATATATATTCCTAGGAGGTGTTGCGCTTCAGATGTTATGTTCATCATACCAAACAGTTCAATGGGAAGTTCTTATATTTGGGCTTAAATGTTTTCTGGTTACCTGCGTTAAAGATGTTGTTATTTGCAGGATGTCCTTTGCCCAGCCTCAGAGACTAAACAACCGAAGCAGAAGTCCAAACCAACTCAACGACCTGGAAAGTCCATTTGTAAGAAATCCAAAGTGGTTTCTGTTTCTGCAAAACTCACTTCCACTGGACCTGTTTTTCTAGGTCAGTGACATCACATCTGGTAGGGTAGCTGTCAGGGCTGCTCGAGTATGGAAAAAAATCATAATCACGATTACTTTAGTCAATAAAAATCACGATTATTTAAAACTCATTGACTTTGTAGAATTTGTTGATTTTGAAAAACAGTGAAAATATTCTGACGTCATGAGCGGGTGCATTTTCTGACTTTGTTGAGTGTGACCAACACACACAGTTCATTTGAATGTTTGGATTTGATTAGACAGCAATGTCTTTCAATTATATTTGCAAGTAAGTTATTTATATTTATTATATAAATAAATTAACACTTCTAAACGTTATTTTCTATTTTGCCTGCAGGTTTTTTTATGTGCACACGATCACTGTGTTTAATTAAGTCTGCTGTAGAATCGCAAACAGCAGTTCAAACAAACTACTGAATAGAAGCCTCTCCACGAAACCTGGCTCTTCTGTCTGTAGAATAATTGTTCAAAAGTAATACATGGCTCTACACTACACCTGTGCTAATGAAACCAAGAACGAGAACGTGATTTATAAAATATGGTAGACCATAGATCAATACTCTGCCTTTGTCGCCACTTCTGCACAGCATTTCTCATATAAAGCACAAAGAGCAACTCTGGTAAAATGGTGGTGAGATGGTAAATTATAACGCTTGTCCAAAGTATGCAACAACATTCTAGAGCTGTCGTTCTCAACTTTGCTAATGGGGCACACGTCTTTGGCTAAAAAGTATACTTACTTATAACAGCCTGTGTTATTTTTTGTGCCTCCGCGCTTGATGGATATGGAGTTACACTGTGTAAAATGCATCTTTATTAGACGACTGAGTGAGTTTAGCTTTCGGGAAGGACAAAAGTGCACATGTGCATGTCATTCGAACACAAGACAGAAATAAGAGTTCTTACAAAATGCAATGTAGAAAATAATTGTTTTTTCTCGATTACATTGTTTTTGTCATCGTTAGGAGCTGAAATTGAAATCGGGATCAAAATTTGAATAATTGTACAGCCCTAGTAGCAATATTAATAAAATGTATGTTGTAAGCTAACGTGTTTCTCTTCTCCAGCTAAAAAACATCCCAAAACCAAGACCCGTACCCCTAAAGGACCACTGAAGGCAGAACCCAGAGGTTAGAACCTTGTTTTCACCTTGGGCTGTTTGTGTCCTAAAACCTTTACGGATCAGGGGACTAATGCCTTGTAATTTGTTTTCAGGTAAGAGGAACACTCAGAAGCAGCCGGGTCAACAGCCTGGTAAGCAGCCGGGTAAACGTCCTCTAGAGGAGACTGAGGAGAAGGAACAACAGCCCAAGAAGAAATTCCGAGTTGGTTACGAACGGAAGGTGGGTTAATAGGCAGTTTTCTTTGGGTGTGTCCGGTATGTTGTCATCAGAAGGGCTCTAGGTAACGGTGTCCATGACTACCCCAGGCAGTCGCAGCTGACACTTCGGCTCCCACCAAGAAGAGAATCAGAAAGAAACTGGAGGCTGGCGCCCAGAAGAAAGGCTCCACTACTTCTAAATCTACTGTTGACCAGGAACCAGTGAAGCCGAAGCGAATCAGGAAGCGGCAGCAAGACCCAGCGTCCTGCCAGTCCAGGAAGAGGAAACGAGCAGCAACCAGTCCAGACCCTGAAGGCTCAGGCAGCGACGGGCGCCCAGAGTCACCCAGCGACAGCATCGATGACGCCAGCGGGGCCAAGAAACCCAACGGAGGCCCCAGGAAGGAGTCGGTCTGTCAGGTAGGTCTGGGATGGGGTTTGTTGTAAGGCTGTGCAGTTGTGTTGATAACTTTGGTTGACCTAGAAGTGTGTGATTGGGGGTGGGTCTTGAAACGGCAGTGAAAATTGACGTGAATGCCTCAAAATAACTGCCTGTGTTATTGGTGAACCAGGGATCGCCCATAGCTGTCCAGAAGTTGCGTTCCTTTTGGATACGCATAAGGATTCTGGTATAAAGTTGCTGTGAAATAAAGTTTGTGGATGTTGCAATTTTGAATCCAAAATAGGTGACCTGTCGCAATTACAAAATTGCTTAATTGTGATTATTTGAAGAGATGACAATTATTTTGGATAATGGCAATTGTTTCTGTCATAGATTTATAGAAACAGTACTTTTTACACCACTGGAAATATTTCTCCCCTACTGGTAAAGCAGTGATTTTGACAGAGAAAGTTGTGTAGATAAGTTATTTGCTGCTTTCATGTTCTTTAAATTTATTTAGAGTTGTGCAATGCAATCCAACCCAAAAGTTGATCTGTCATGTAATTTTTGCTGCATTATTATTTATTTGACAAACGCTTTTCCTGTCGCCTACTTATTCCATAAAGATTTGATAATGAAAAAAACAGTGTTAAATAATCATTAGATAATTCGCTTGGAAGCATAGTAGCTTTGTTTTTTTGCCCATTTCATATTAACTTTTATTTTGCCTTCAAAATAAAATCAATTCATGTAAATCAAAAAATAATTTTGTATATTTATTTAAAAATAAGAATGTTTAAAATATTAGAATGTTAAATAATTATTTACCATAGTAAACGACAATGTTTTAATATAATTTTGTGTTATATTTTCAAAAAAGGTTTCCAATGGTTATTCATTACTGAGGGGTTTTATTTAGAAAGGCAAAAATATATACATCCAGAAAGTATTCACCGCGCTCAACTTTTTCTACATTTTGTAAAATTGATTAAATTAATTATTTTCCTGTTCTACAAATAATACCACATAATGACAATGTGAAAGTGTGCTTTGAAATCTTAGCAAATTTATTAAAAATGTACTGTATTTTCCGCACTATAGGGCGCACTGGATTATAAGGTGCACTGTCAATGAAGGGTCTATTTTCGATCTTTTTTCATATATAAAGGATTATAAGGTGCACTGTCAATGAAGGGTCTATTTTCGATCTTTTTTCATATATAAAGGATTATAAGGTGCACTGTCAATGAAGGGTCTATTTTCGATCTTTTTTCATATATAAAGGATTATAAGGTGCACTGTCAATGA
>JACXGM010036176.1:0-11468 GCA_016801145.1 Umbra pygmaea
GTAAACAAAGATTAGTGTAAAACAATATCCTACAGAGATGATTTACCTGTGGGTATAATGGATAAAATGTGAAGAGGACAATAGTAAACAAAGATTAGTGTAAAACAATATCCTACAGAGATGATTTACCTGTGGGTATAATGGATAAAATGTGAAGAGGACAATGGTAAACAAAGATTAGTGTAAAACAATATCCTACAGAGATGATTTACCTGTGGGTATAATGGATAAAATGTGAAGAGGACAATGGTAAACAAAGATTAGTGTAAAACAATATCCTACAGAGATGATTTACCTGTGGGTATAATGGATAAAATGTGAAGAGGACGATAGTAAACAAAGATTAGTGTAAAACAATATCCTACAGAGATGATTGCACGAGAGGACAAGGCGGAAGGCATTGACAGTGCTCGGGAGATTTTTCTTCCTTCCAAGAGGACAAAATCTGAGATATGGTCGTATTTTCTCTATTACAGTCTGGAGGGTAATGTAATCGAGGATGGGCACCATGTCTGCAGATCTTGCAAGAGGAAAGTTGCTGCAAAAGGGGGAAACACGTCAAATCTATCATCTGCATGAAAACCAGCCACTTTTATATAGCAAATTAATAAACATTTACTTCAATACCAAAACTAACTTGGGCAAATAATTGGAAAAAAAATATTGATTTTAGACGATAGATTTCATTATCTCACTATTAAGGGTGACATTTAAGGCATAATGTATTGTGTAAATTCATAGAAAACTTATTACACAGAGTTTTATTTTTATTATTTCACCACAGAAATACTTTTAGGGATCTGAGTGTCCGCAGATTCTTAAAGTCTTAAATAGCCTTACTTTTATTTTTCCTGAATTAATGTTATAAAATTGTCTTTAAAAGTCTTAAATCTCGTTTTGCAAGGTCTTAAAAAATTGTGGCAGTCATGCTATTTTTGTTCCATTGTATTTTGTGGAAAGACGCTATAATCTGAACAACATTTTAGTTAGCAACTGCTGGCAGATTACAATAATTACAGGTGATTGCGGCAGCTCCGTGAGTTTACCTCACAGCAACACAGGTACTTCGTTCGTTGGTCACCTTGAACTGAATGAGTCGAAGTCGGGCATAAGATGAAGCGGAACATCTTCTGTCGATCACTCCATCCCAGAAATCTATTAAAAATTCAAGACCCATTTCTTGCTCCCAAGCAGTTTTAGGTGTATTAGTGAAATGTTTATCACAAGACCTAATCCAAGAATAAATACATTTGTGAAATTACTGATTTCTGTTGAGGTAAAATATTCAATAGCTCATTCCAGGGCTGGATGGGGGGTAATAAAGGGAAGCCAGCAAACTTAGAGGAGATGAAATGTCTCATCTGCAGAAATCGGAAGAAATTAGATGGGGGCAAGGCGTGTTTGATCGCCAGGTTAGGAAAACTCAAAAAAAAAAAGTTTTAATGCCATTTTCTTCCCAGAGAGTAAAAGCACTGTCGACCACAGATGGAGTAAATAAATGGTTATTATTAATAGGGGCCAAAATGGATCTAGTGAAGAACTTAAATTTGCGCCAAAACTTTGCATCTCATTTTAAGAAAACCATGATAATATTGATAATCGTGAACTGGTTACTATAATCGCAATATAACATTTTCATATTGTCCCATCCCTACCCTGGGATATTAAAAAATAAATGTTAGTTGATAACCCCTTGTGTAGATAACATCTTCTCCTCTCTGTCCCTCCAGACTCCCTGCAGTTCTCTGTCTCTGAAGAGGAGATTACCCCTGAGCAGCAGCACTGTGGGCAGGAGTGGAGCCCCAGTCTGGGGCAGGAGAACCCAGAACCCACGCAGATTAAAGAGGAACAGGAGGAACTCAGGACCGGTCAGGAGGAAGAGCAGCTTCAAGGGCTCTTACATACCAAAGACTCCATATTGACTCCTCCCTGTGTAAAAAGTGAATGTGATCAGGAGAACCCACTTTGGTCCTTGACTCCTCCCCAAACCCAGACTGAGGAGAAGAGAGAGAGTGACTCTAAACCAGTGGATCTCAAACCTCCTGACACTGTGACCCACCTAAAAGATGATCTTGACCTTCTCTGTGAGCCTCAAGATAATGTAAACAACCAGAGGACAGTTGTAAGGAGAGATCCAGAAAGAGTTGACCCCAGCCCACCATTGGAGCCCAGCTTTCTACCTAACAGTGAATGTAGCTATGAGCACACAAAGATTCATACAGATGAGAAACCACATAGCTGTGCTGACTGTGGGAAAAGCTTTAGACGTAAACAACACCTATCCCGCCACAAACTGACTCACACAGGTGAGAAACCATTCAGCTGTAGTGACTGTGGGAAAAGCTTTACACGTAAACAATACCTATCCCGCCACAAACTGACTCACACAGAAGAGAAACCATTCAGCTGTGGTGACTGTGGGAAAAGCTTTCGTCATAAGCGACACCTAAACCTACACATAATGACTCACACAGGAGAGAAATCATTCAGCTGTGGTGACTGTGGGAAAAGCTTTAAACAAAATGGAAGCCTAAACCTCCACAAACTGACTCATGCAGTAGAGAAACCCTTCAGCTGTGGTGACTGTGGGAAAAGCTTTCGTCGTAAGGGACACCTAAACCTACACATAATGACCCACACAGGAGAGAAACCATTCAGCTGTGGTGAATGTGGGAAAAGCTTTTGTCATAAGGGAATCCTTAACCTACACAAAATAACTCACACAGGAGAGAAACCATTCAGCTGTGGTGACTGTAGGAAAAGCTTTAGAAGGCAGGGAGAACTTAGAAACCATATACGGGCTCACACAGAAGAGAGACCATTTAGCTGTGTTGATTGTGGGAAAAGCTTTAAACATAAATCAAACCTATTTCGCCACAAACTGATTCACACAGTCGAGAAACCATTCAGTTGTGGTGTCTGTGGGAAATGCTTTAAACACAATGGAAATCTAACTTTCCACAAACTGATTCACACAGGAGAGAAACCATTCAGTTGTGGCAATTGTGGGAAAAGCTTTAGACTTAATCATAAGCTAACCCTCCACAAACTAACTCACACAAATGAGAAACCATTCAGCTGTAGTGACTGTGGGAAAAGCTTTAAAAAAAAGGGAAACCTTACTCTTCACAAGCTTACTCACACAGAAGATAAACCATTCAGCTGTGGTGATTGTGGGAAAAGCTTTATTCGTAAGAGACAACTAAACCAACACACAATGACTCACACAGGAGAAAAACCATTCAGCTGTGATGACTGTGAGAAAAGCTTCAGCCAGCCGCAATATTTGAGAAGACATATACAGACTCACACAGAAGAGAAACCATTCAGCTGTGGTGATTGTGGGAAAAGCTTTAGTCATAAGGGACTCCTAAACCAACACATAATGACTCACACAGGAGAGAAACCATTTAGCTGTGATGACTGTGACAAAAGCTTCAGCCAGCAGCAATATTTGAGAATGCATATACTGACTCACACAGGAGAGAAACCATTCAGCTGTGGTGACTGTGGGAAAAGCTTCAGTCAGAAGAGATTCCTAAACCAACACATAAAGACTCACACAGGAGAGAAACCATTCATCTGTGTTGAATGTGGGAAAAGTTTCAGACTGCAGCGAACTTTAAGAAGACATATACTGACTCACACAGGAGAGAAATCATTCAGCTGTGGTGACTGTGGAAAAAGCTTCAGCAGGAAGGACACCCTAAGTGTCCACATACTGACTCACAAAGGAGGTAATTAATTCAGCTGTGGTGACTGTGGGAAAACCTTTAGTCAAAAGGGAAACCTAAGTTATAACTGATGCCATTTAGTTGTGTTTAGTTCAGAACTAGGTTTAAACTAAAGCAGTCATTTAGTTGTATTTAGTTCAGAACTAGCTTTAAGCTAAAGCAATCATTTAGCTGTATTTAGTTCAGAACTAGCTTTCAGCTAAAGCAGTCATTTAGCTTAGCTGTATTTAGTTTAGAACTAGCTTTAAGCTAAAGCAGTCCCTAACTTATCATTGTCGGACTTGTGGCTTTGATGACTGTGGAATAGGTTTGTATCATCAGACGACCCTCATCATACACACATTTTTCATTGTTTTAATTTTTTATGTGAGATAATGTATATAAAATAATGTAGCTTTAAATTGCCATTTCTATGATGTCCATTAAAGTTTAGAGATGGGAGAAAAAAATAGATTCTACAATATATTGTAATTTTGCTTCTGCCGATATTAGTTAGAGCGCAACCGATCAAGGATTTTTAAGGCCAATACCGATACAAATATTTGGTGATTTAAAAATCCAATATTCTGATATATTGGCCGATATATATATAAAAAAATCCAAAAACGAGTAACAAAACAAACAGATTTCCCTAACATTAGTTTTTTGTAGTTATTTATGAATCCTCACTAAAATAATATGATAATGCAGTTTAAAAATACATTGTTTGTTTTATTGTGACAACAAAAGTTCTGATAAATTAAATGTATAAAAATACAAACTTAAGTTATGAAATTTAAAGTCATTTGAACAAAAAATTAATTACCAGTATTAATAGATTTAATAGCTCCATAAATATAACTTTGAACAAGACTGGAAAAAATATTCTGTTGAGTTCTATAAATTCTGAAAATAACAACAGCAAAATATATACAATATACAGTATGAGGTAGTGTACTGAATCAGTCGGTCCTCAATAGCTGCAGTTCAGCAAAGGCAGTTGAAAAAAATATATTTTTTAATATTAATTTATCGGCCATTATAATTGCCGATACCGATAGTTTGGAAAATGCCTATTAGTATTGAGACTCAAACCCATAAATCTTTATTTTGTAAGTATATATTTTATACAAGGCATTAAAAGGTTGCCAAAACATGCTAATAAATATGGGCATATTTTTCTACAACACACGTTGTCCATATATATCATAATGACAAACCCAAATTCCGCAAAAGTTGGGACGTTTTTAAAATTTAAATAAAATGAAAACTAAAAGAACTTCAAATCAAATGAGTCAATATTTTATTCACAATAGAACATAAATAATAAGTGTGTAAATTGAGAAATGTTACACTTATCCACTAAATGAGCTAATTTCAAATTTGATACCTGTTACAGGTTTCAAAAAAGTTGGCACGGGTGCAACAAATAGCTGAAAAAGCCAGAAATTTGGAAAAGATTGAGCTTGGAGAACATTTATCAACTAATTAAGTTAATTGATATCAGGTCTGTAACATGATTAGCTATAAAATGGATGTCTTACAGAGGCAGAGTCTCTCAGAAGTAAAGATGGACAGAGGCTCTCCAATCTGTGAAAGAGTGTGTAAAAACATTGTGGAATACTTAAAAAAATTATCCTCACGTCAAATTGCAAGGGCTTTGCAAATCTCATTATCTATAGTGTATAACATCATTGAAATGATTCGGAGAAACTGGAGAAATCACTGTGCGTAAGGGAAAAACTTTATTGGATGCCAGTGGTCTTCGGGCTCTCAGACGACACTACATCACTCATCGGCATGATTGTGTCAATGAAATAACTAAATGGGCCAAAGAATACTTCCAGAAACTAAAAGCTCTAGCATGCACAAAGGAATACATATAAGGTCTTCCTCCTCTTTTGCCTGGAGGACACGGCGTCCGTGATTTACAACAAGAATGTCAAATTTGGACATGTCGGACCGTAGAACACTATTTCACAAAATGTAAATTTAAAATTATCTTTGGCCCACAGGACACAATGGCGCTTTTGGACCATGTTCACATATGGCTTCCTTTTCAAATTTGAAATGAGCTCATTTAGTAAAGTGTAAAATTTCTCATTAAACATTTATGTTATATACGTTCTATTGTGAATAAAATATTGGCTCATGTGATTTGAAAGTCTTAGTTTTAATTTTATTTAAATTTTAAAAACATCCCAACTTTTCCAGAATTCAGGTTGTGTATGTTTAGTTTATATTTCCTGAAAGTACAACACTGTGCCATCAGAATGATACAGTTCTACATGAGGTAGTTTGAGCGTTCATCACTGTTTGCCGGCTTCATGCCGGTTTCATCACTGTTTGCAGGAGTTTAGGTGTTGTCTTTCATACAGCAATGTCCATGGAGCACCATGCCAAACAATTAGTCAGGAATTGCTTCTTCCAATTGAGGAATATATCTAAAATAAGAGCTTTGGTGTCTAAAGCCGAATTAGAGATGATCATCAATGCTTTTATTTCATCACGTTTGGACTATTGTAATAGTCTTTTTACTTTTCTAGATAAGAAACAGCTCAACCGTCTGCAGGCTGTTCAGAACGCTGCTGCCAGGCTTTTAACTGGCACAAGGAAAAGAGCACATATCACACCAGTTTTGGCATCGCTTCACTGGTTACCAATACATTTTAGAATTCATTTTGTTGTTACTTTTAGAGCCTTACACGGACAAGCTCCTCCTTACATCGCTGACTTGATACATGTTTATACTCCCTCACGTAGCCTTAAGTCATCAGGTCAGAGACTGTTGGTGGTCCCCCACACACATTTTAAAACCAGAGGGGACCGCTCATTTAAAGCAGTGGCACCCAGGCTGTGGAATGATCTACTTGTGGTTTTACATGAACTACATTCTGTAGAATCTTTGAAAAAGCAGTTGAAGACGCTATTATTTAAACAGGCTTTTAATTAAACTAAGGTTGTTGGGTCTTTTTCTGATACTTTACGTTCTCTATGTCTATTGTAAAAATGTTTTCTTTGTATTTATATATCTCTATTTTTATGTGCAGCACTTTGTGATCTTATCTGTGAAAGGTGCTATATAAATACATTTTACTTACTTTTACTTACTTACTTTATGACCGATACTAATTGAAAGATTGCAAACCTCATTAGATTCACATGTGTTGGTTTCAATAAACATACATTGTCAATTGGCCACACTGTGCATTGTGGTTAATATATGCTAAGCAACTGCTTGACAACGTATATGTGATTGGTTGGCCATCTTTGCAGTTTGTTTGAGTGATCTTAAAAATATATAACTGCTACAAATGCTGATACTGCCATTCTGTTATTGTTTTTAAGATTTTAACTGTTTAGCATATTTTCATTGAAAAAAAGCAAAAGGAAATGCAATATTACTTCTTAATACATTCAGAATCGTGAGAACTGCAAATTGCAATACGATTTTATCATAAGTATCATGATAAAATCGTATTGTGAAGTCCCTTGCAATTCCCAGCCCTACTAAAGTTGGTAAGTAAGCATTAATAAACAACAGACTGTGTGTTGCCAGGGAATAACCACTCACCTCAGCAGTGTGAGAAGCCATGAGGCCGAAGGTTGCCAACATTGTATTTGTGAAAATTACATTTGAAATTAGTATTTTTAGCTAAAGAAAATAGTCGCGAGGAATGCTGTTATCGTCTAACCATTCTTCTTACTGTTGCCATGTTAGTACGCCACAGAAATCAAGTAGTTCCTATTAAACGGATCATTATCGTCTATAACGAGGTCTGAACATTTATGTACAGTATCATTTAATTTAAATGGCACATGTTTTTCAGTCTGCTTCAGTTACGCATTTGTTTATGCCATTCACATGTTTGTTTGTGACAGACTCTACCTTGTCAACATCTATAAACCTACAAGCCGTAGGAGACATGTACTTGTGAAATAAGTATTAATTTTAATAAATGTAAAATGATTTCTAACAACTCCTCTAATTTAGAAGTATTGAATCTGCATGTGTGGATCACGCTGTGTTTGGATTTTTTTTAAGTGTGCTTAGAATTGTGGAAGTCACATTCTTGGTGATGGACCGAACACTATTATCTATTATGTTTTAGTCAGAGTTGGCAGAAGTAAATAAACTCCATATTTAAGTAGAAGAACCGGTTTGAGACCCCTGTTTTAGGTAGTCCAAATGTAGAAAGAAATTAATCAGAGTTTTTATAATGTTATTTGCCATGATAGTACAGAGAGGGATAGCCTCTGGGTACCGTGTAGCACTGCACATTATGGTGAGTAAAAATTGGTTACCTTGGGTTTTTGGCAATGGATCCACATAATCAATGGTCATTCGTTCAAATTGTTCCCCCTCCATGGGAATCGGATCAAGTGCTACACGAGGAACAGGTTGGTTCACTTTCCCTGTGAGTTGGCACACATGACAGATTTTACAGTATCTTACAATATCTGACTAATCCTGGCCAGAAAAAATGTCAGAAGACTGTTGTATGTTTCTATTATCCCTAAATGTCTGGACCATGCAGGGACCTGAGCCAGTGACAATATTTGCTGTCGTAATTGGAGTCTTCACCCATTTTATAAGTTGCCCACTTACGCATTAAAACTCTACCATCCACGAAGTAGGCAGTCTCTTGCAGTTTTGCTTCCTCAAGAAAGACTACTGATTCAAAACATTTACGAAGTCTGACATCTTCTTTTTGCACTCAAACAACCTCTCTGCGGTGATAGATAACAGAACATCTTTTAACTGGTGTGTGACTCCGCTTTCTCCTGTCCTGTACAGAAGTAGACACATTCGTTTTGGGTTTCTCAAACCCAATCTGTTAAAAATTTTAATCAGACAAATCTTGTGAAACAGTGCCCTTGTTAACACAAGAGCAGGGAAAACATGAGCTAAGGTAATGTCATCAGTTTTTGATTGTGGGCTGTCTGTTACCTCTAATACTGGAGATACCTTACCCCCATCAATGTCATTTTCTAACAACAGTCCTACTCCTTCCACTGCTAGCTTAGGCACCACACTAACACAGAAACGTTCTGAAACCTGATCAGATGTTCAAGCTTACCTCGCCAAAATGCAACCTAAGGTCTTTTTTATAATAATAATAATAACCTTAATTTATGTAGCACTTTTCATGCAAGGAATGCAGCTCAAAGTGCTTTACATCAATAAAAGTCAAATAAAGTGGAAGAAATTTGCATCAATAAAAACATTTACATCAGTAAAAGACAAAGAAATGTAAATAGTTATATTCAAAGCATAAAAAGCATAGAGCACATTTGCAGGCAGTCAAATCGAAATATACTTAGTTAAATGCTATATTGAAAAGATAGGTTTTCAACAACTTTTTGAATATATCAATCGATGGTGCTCCTTTGATATTTTTTTGTATTGTGTTCCATAGTTTCGGAGCATACTTAAAAAAGGCAGCATCTCCGATTTTTCCGTGGGTGGAATTTTGTATCATTAGCAGGTTAGCTGTGGAAGATCTGAGTGCCCTTTGGGGAACATAGGATTTTAGAGAGTCTGTGAAATAGGCTGGTCCTGAGCCATTTAGAGTTTTATAAACAAGCAGGAGGACCTTAAAATTAATCCTGTGGGAAACTGGGAGCCAATGTAATGATTTCAGAACTGGAGTAATATGATCTCGCCTTTTGGTTCTTGTTAAGAGTCTCGCTGCTGAGTTTTGGATGAGTTGAATCTTATCTAAATACTTTTTTGGGAGGCCTGTAAGGAGGGCGTTGCAGTAATCCAGTCTAGTTGTGACAAATCCGTAAATTAGTTTCTCTGCATCTTTCTGGGTTATGAATGGTCTTACTTTAGCAATATTTCTGAGGTGAAAATAAGATGTTTTGGTCCCCTTGTTAAGATGGGAGGTAAAACTTAGGTCAGAGTCTATGATAACACCTAGGCTCCTTACTTCAGGTTTGATAAAGGAAGTCAGGTTGCCAAGGTTCATGCTGATTTTCTCCCTTTTGACTTTGGGGCCAACTAGGAGGATTTCTGTTTTATCCTCATTTAATTTTAGGAAATTAACACTCATCCATTTATTTATGGCAATTAGGCACCTAGACAGTGAGCTTATTGCATCTATGTCATCTGGCTCTACGGAAATGTATAGCTGTGTGTCATCAGCATAGCTGTGGAAATTTACATTGTGTTCTCTGATGACATCACCTAGTGGAAGCATGTATAGTGAAAAAAGTAGTGGAGCCAGACAGCTTCCTTGTGCAACACCGTATAGTACTTCATGTTCCTCAGATACATGGTCACCAAGACTGACAAAGAATTTTCTGCCTGTAATGTAGGTTTGAAACCATCTGAGGACATTTTCTGAGAGGCCAACCCAGTTTTCGAGATGGTCTAGTAGAATGTCATGATCAATGGTGTCGAATGCTGCACTCAGGTCTAGGAGGACTAGCACCGAGACTTTGTTTGCATCCATGCTAATTCTTAGATCGTTTACTATTTTGGTCAGGGCTGTTTCTGTACTATGATTTGCTCTAAAACCTGACTGAAACTTTTCTAGAATGTTGTCATTTAAAAATGTGTTCAGTTGGTGAAAAACTGCTTTCTCAAGCACCTTACTTAGAAAAGTGATGTTTGATATTGGTCTATAGTTGATTAGTACCTCAGGGTCTAGTTGTGGTTTCTTAAGAAGTGGCTTTTTAACGGCAGTTCTGTATGCATTTGGGAAGACTCCAGATTCTAGGGATTTATTTATAATATTTAGGAAAGGGCATTAGATGCTATTAAAGATCTTCTTCAGAAGGTTCGTCGGGATAGGGTCAATAGCGCAAGTGGTAGATTTCCTCTCTCTAACAATCTTTTGCAGGTCTTCAGTAGCAATGCTGTTAAATGTCTTTATGTGCTTTGTACAAGGTCTGCTTGGAAAATGTATATTTGTTGTAGTAATGCTGGCTCTGATGGTTGGCTTTGAAGCCAACTGTTCAAAGGCTGCAAACTCCTTGCATTTAGTTTCAGAGGCTTGACTTTTCCATTTCGGCATAGGGGCAGGGTTTAGCAGTTTGTCTATTGTTGAGAATAGTATTCTGGGGTTATTTCCACTTTCTATAATGATCTTGGAAAAGTGTTTTTTTTCTTGCAGCACGTACAGTGTTATTGTATGTTGTTAAGGATTTTTTGTAGATACTAAGATGGACCTTAAGTCCAGTTTTTCGCCATTTTCTTTCCGCTGCCCTATTTGCTCGTTTTGGTTCACGGACAGAGCTATTTATCCATGGAGATTCTTTTTTTGTTTAATTGGCGCTGCTTTGTCTAGAGCATTTGTCAGATAGTAATTTAGTTTGTTTGCCATCTCGTGGACTGTATTTATTGTGCTAAAATGAAGCTTAGTTAGCACCCTCGAAATATGTTGCTCGACCGCTTCATTTACGTACCGTTTTCTGACTATATTTTGTACCTTATTCTTGGTTTCAGATAGGTGTGCATCATAAAATACACAGTAGTGGTCTGAAAGAGTGACATTTGTCACAGAAAGATTTTTTATGGGTAATCCTTTTGATATCACCAGATCCAGTGTATTTCCGTGTTCATGCGTCTGTTGTGAGACCTGTTGAATCAGGCCAAAAGTATGCAGAATGTTCATGAATTCCATAGCATACTTGTCAGCATTATTATTTACGTGAATGTTTAGGTCACCGTTTATAAGAATTTTGTCATGTTTGATGACGGTCAGTGACAGTATTTCAGAGAACTCTGGTAGGAAGGCTGGAAGT
>JACXGM010036178.1:0-11467 GCA_016801145.1 Umbra pygmaea
AACTCAGGTCAGTGTTTGCTTTAGAAAGTACCCTATCAACTCACCTCCAAAGAGCCAAAGCCCTTGAATGAGACAGTGGAATTCCTGATCTTAAGCTCTACTTTCCTCAAAACTGGTCTCAAACAGTAATTTTAGAGGGAAAGGATATAAACTGGCAGACTTTTGGAGGGAAATAATGTTAGAACAACAAAATTGTGATAAACTTGAGCGAGGGCTAATACTTGTTTCACCAGAATTATTATATTATATTCTGTGAATAATCATGATGCAATATAATACTATAATACTACAATGTTTAGCGTTATTCAGAGGTTTCATTATTCCTAATTTCTTCTAATTTTGAAATTGAATTATTAAATGAAAGCCAAATATACATAACCTGAATGGCTCAGATACAATGAGTAAAAAGATAAGGAATTAACTTGTGGGGGAAATACAGGTGTTAATTTTACACAGAATTGGCCTATACAATACAATAGCCTAAGAGAAAAATAAGACAAAATAAGAAAATGTTAAACAAGGGGGGGTCCACGTGGCATAATGGACTAAGTCGCTGCATTGCAAGACAATCTACGTCATGTTAGTTACAGGTCTGAGCCTGACTACGGGTTCTCTGACTTTTCTCGGAACTCCTAGATGAGGCAGCTCAAATTGGCCTAGCACTGCCCGGGATTTGGTTGAGATAAATCAGATTATCTATCCTTCCACGTTGCTCTCCAGTGACTCCTAGTGTCCAGATCGGGTGTCCTTGGGTTAAATTGCGGAAGTATAGTTGGTGAATGTAATCATCCCATGCATGATCTGACTAAAGGCTTTCATGTTGTATGAACAGTGCGAAAAGAATCGGCGGCTTGGTAACATGTGGTTCGCCATTCCACAGATCTGTCCAGGGAGTAGCGGAGCTGCAGACAAGGCAGAATTTAGAGGGAATTGGGAGGGTAGAAAATGGGGGAAAACATCACACACAAAAAAAATGGTTAAACAAGACTGAAAATGACTGCCCTTTTACACATCTCTTAAATGAGCACATATGTCTCCCATGGGCCAGCAATTAATCAAACATGTTATGAAATGTTATATGTAGTGCCGGAGTTGATGTAGTGGTCTAGGCTCCCTTCTCTGGTCTACACATGCCCCCCAACTCGGACGACTGTCTGTGCCCTTCCTGGTTGTCTCTACCTACCAGTCTCCCTGGTTCTGCTTCCTCCAGTCCTGTCAAATCATGAATAATGATAAAAAACTAACCCCCTGAAAAAAGAAACAAAGGAATACATGTTATGCGTCCTTCCTGCTTTTTAGGCTAAGGTGGTTCTTACACATGGAGACGGAACTGTGGAGGATCAGATGCCAGTTGGTTAAAGTACAAGTCAGGCCAGATAAAGCAATGCGTATAGCATATGGACACAAATGAAAGTGAATCAACTAAATTACACTAGATTTACTTTTGTGTTTCAGAGATTAGCATGCGCACACTAGACTCTCTCTACATACAAACAAAGTGAGACGCCTCGGATGGGCCGATTCGCTGGCTTAATCAATGGCTTCTCCGCTGCCTACCTCTCAGTACAAACGACATGGAGAGGCACTTTCACAGCGTGTGGCCGCTTTCTAATATATCATTGCCCTTAACCTCCTAAACAAACACACTACTGCTGTATACAGTCTATCCCCTACTACTCTACCCATATGTAAATAAAACTAAATTACCACTGATAGGGGAGGGGAGATGTTAAAGGTCGCCTCAGAAGTGAGGGCAGAAAAAAATGAAGACGCGTACATCATAGTCTCGCAGCACAAACTAATTTGCTCATTATGTGAGCGCACAAACACCCAGGTGAATAGGCAGCTTTGACTGATCTAGGCGCTTGTTAACTTTCCCGTGCCACGAGCGATGTGAGTCACCTCATTATCCTCTGGGTTGAAGGGCCATTCCGGCAAGAAAAAAGTTCGAAACAAGAATATGTTGTTGTTTCTCATATAATGTTCCTTCAAAATGATCTCACCACTTTATTTATCATACAAATATGGACTTTATGCTGAATCAGCACTGCACCAACGCCCCAAGGAAAAAGAGCTGGTAGGTTCCAGAACCTTCCGGAGGCAGCCCTCGATGGATGGGGCAGCTATATAAGGATTTACAACAGGAGCAACAGAACAAGAAGGAACAGTTAAACGCCGTACCTCACGGCCCCGGATGGTGGTCTGCCCCAGAGAACCCACTGAACAGCAGTGGATGAGGGGATCTGAGGGGAGCACAGATACCAACTGGCTGAACCAATTCTTTCCCCAGAGATGACGCAGCCTCCCTCCATAGTGATTTGTGCTTTGCATTTTTCTTCAATTACTCCTGTACTTCTGATGACAAAACAAGCATTTTTCTTGTGTTCGTTCTCTGTGTCTGTTTGAAACATTATGATATGTTAAGCCTCCCAGTATATCTCGCTCATAGGACTTTTATTTATTGAATAGTGTTCTCAGGTCTGATCTTCCTTGGAGGCCGAAATCATTTGACTGGTTGATTCAAAACAGAGGGCGGAACTCACATTAAGTTAACATTTGATTGATAATTAAAATCTATTTATATATATACTGTTCCTTCTTGTTCAGGGACATCCCCCTTATATATATATATATATATATATATATATATATATATATATATATGTATAGAGCACAGGATTATATTTCAACACTCCAGTGTGGTTAAGTTTAGGGTTAAGGTTAGGTGTATAGTTAGATATTTTTAAAAACTGAGAAAATTATGCTCATGAGTACTGAGAAACTAATTCAAATAATCCAAGCCCCTCCTCCTGCTGTTGCTGATTGGACAGCTGAGAGAAGCAATAAGATGCAATGCTGCCCTGAGAACATATGTCAATAACTAAAAGGCCAACCTGCTTATATCTCCTTGAAAGAATGATTTCCATATCAGTGGTTTACCAGACACTATTATCCAGAGCAACTTACAGTAAGTACAGGGACATCCCCCTGGAGCAATTTAGGGTAAAGTGTCTTGCTCAAGGACAGAATGACATTTGGCACAGTCAGGATTTAAACTGGCAACATAAGGTTATGATGATGACTGACTGAAAGATACCAAAAAGCTTTTTGACAATATAATTTTCAGCGACGGCACATTTAAACACTGGTGCTTGGATAAGTTTCAATATGTCATGTGTATTAGTCAGGTGAAGGCTAATAATCTTGACGTCTGGTGTAACTGGCACACTTGAACTTTTAGTTATTGAAAAGTGTTCTCCAGTCATTTCATTGGATGATTCAAAACTGAAGGCGGACCTCACATGACATCAGATATGTGCACATGAGCATAGTTTTGACAGAATTTAATCATATCTAACCATACACCTAACCTTACCCTAACCTTAACCACACTGGAGTGTTAAAATGTAATCCTGTGCAAAAATAATAATAATAAATATAGCCGCAAGCGGCGATTTGCGGGTTCAACCCTTTTTTCTCAATAGCGACTTCAAAGTAATTTCACACAAGGTTCAACATTGTTATAAAACATATCCTATCATTTTTATGATCTATAACTTGATTTATATTATTCCACGTGCAGTTATTATACATTTAAAGCGCCCCCTAGTTGTAAATTTGAATGAGACTTGCAGGGTGTGGTTCAGTTACTTATTAAGAGATTTGTCATGATTGGAGAATGAATATGCAATTAATAGTAACATTTGTGTATTGCCACTCACCTATCTTGTGCTTGTAGCGCCCCTTAGTGGTCAATGTAAATGAAACTGTCTGGGTATATCTTGGGAACTTATCTGAAAATATCCTGAGAGTTTTGTGATGACTGGCCTTTTTGGCCCGGTTGCTGATTATTATTCATTTATTTTGAGAGCCACACCCCTTACAAAGTTAATTGGTCAATAACTTGAAATGTAATTGAGATTGACATGTTTTGTTCATCTTCAAATAAGCTTGATCCAATAATGATTCACTGAAAATGTGGTGGCAGGAGCTACGGTGTAGGAGAAGATGAAAGCACCCCCTATTGGTCAATTAGAATTAGAATTGCAGGGCACGGTTCAGTTACTTATGATGATATATCCTGAGAGATTTGCCATGATTGGAGATTGAATATACGATTAATAGTACAATTTGTGTAATGCTACTGACATATTATGTGCTTGTAACGCCACCTAGTGGCGCATGTATATGAAACTCTCTGGGTATGTCTGGGGCACTTATCTGAACATATCCTGTGAGTGACGGTTGGCCCTACGGTTGCTGTTTTGTGTTCATTTATGTCAAGAGCCACACCCCTTTCAAAGTTCATTGGTCAATAACTTGAAAAGTAATTAAGATATTGACATGTTGTAATTAACTATTAATAAGCTTGATCCAATGACGATTCACGGAAAATTTGGTGGCAATCGGAGCTATGGTGTAGAAGAAAATGTCAGTAATGTGTTTTTCAAAAAATTCTAAATGGCGGAAAAATATTGTAGGCGGAACTTAATGGTCCATGAAGGCTTTTTTGTAGAGCACACTGAGCTGCACCTGTGTGAGAAATTTCAAGTCAATTGGACTTATGGTGTGAGGGGCGTGGCCTTTCAAAGTTTACAATTTCAAGCCTTTTTACAGCGCCACCATGTGGCCGATTGGGTTCATATTTTTATGGAAGCACATGCACACCATTTCCAGTTATTTCCCCAAGTTTCATGTTTCTAGCTAATTCCAGCTCATGGGAATTTCAGCCGGCGTGGCAGACAACAAATAATAATAATAACTAGAACTGCAAGCAGTTTTGATGGGGTCCAAGAAGTCTCTGGCGAGTCCACCCTGATGCAAGTCGCCCCGATGACCCGCGGAGCCCACAAAAGCAGAACCTATGAAATCGGAACCAAAGGCGCGATGGCTGTGATGCAAAAGCTGGAAAATATCATAACACCCAAGATACAAGGTCTCTGGTAATTTCCACATGCTCTGATATTTCAAAGACATTTTAAAATGTTGAAAGAAGTGCTTTGATGATGGTCGAAAATGTCAGAGAAGATGAAAAAAGTTGTAATTAGGAAAAAAACATAGGGAATTACAGACAGCAGATGATGAAATACTATCACATAGTATGTCGATCCGTAAATTGTAATTCGGAAAACAGGTTTTCAGATAGCAGAGGTAATCAGAGTGCCATACAGCCATGGCTGAGTATTCATGTACCACATTTGAATGAACAAATCTTTGGTTAAATTTTTTCTAATTGTACAGGGACAGGGATTAATTCAACAACGATCCGCAAGATTATGGGTCCTCTAGCAATTTAATGTAGTAATTTATGTATGTGTAGTAATTTATGTATGTGTAACCGTCTTGTCTGTACACTGTGCCTTACACACTAAACAAAACATTCAGCAACATTTTTTCTGTAACTTTATCCCATATCCCTTTCACTGTTCATATTAGGTCGCTACTTTATGCTGCGGCCAACAGTTCATGTAGCGCATTTGAATGAACTGATCTTTGATTTAATTTGTCCTAATTGCGCAGGGACAAGGCTTAAAGTTAACATTGATCCGCAAAATCATGGGTTCTGTAGCAATTTACTGTAGTAATTTGTGTATATCTGCCCATCTTGTCTGTACACTTTGCCTTACACATGAAACAAAACAAAACAGAACCAAATAATGAGTTACCTACATTTGTCCAAAGGAAACAATTTTACAAAACATTTAGAAACATGTTTTCTGTAACTTTGTCCCATTTCCCTTTCACTGATCAGGTCAGGTCACTAATTTAGGCTGCTACCGACAGTATAAATTATAGATAGTTCTGCTTGAAAATGTTTTGTATTGTTTTGTAGTATAAGTTTGTACTAGATTAGCAACAAACCGATTCTAACACTGCACACATCAAACAGGAAATAAAGTTTGCTAGATACACAGGCACATGATCCAGCGTACTGTAGTAACCCCAACGAGGGTCATTTAATCAGAATATAGCATAGATCATCTGCTTAGAAATATAGGAAATATTGGTTAAGATAGAACACCACAATTAAATCTGCTAAATAAAAGTACATTACATTAATTATGAATATATTTTTGTCTTTGATTGAAACCAATTGTAGGCTACGCGATTATAATACACATTTTTTATATGTTCTATAATGTTTGACACATTAAAAAAAAAAGGTCAAACTTTTGGATAGTCATTATGGAAAGCGGACCCCAAAGCATTAGGTTGGCGAGGCAAATGTCAGAAAATATCGAGGTGTGAGCTACAAGGTCTGTGTTACATCACCGTTGTAAATATCCCATTAACATTGATTGAGTAAAAGGGCAAAAACTGGTCTACGTTGACGACAGCGCCTTTTAATGACAAATTTGGTACAGAGCTTTAGAGCGGCATGCCAGACAAGCACCAAAAGTTTCATGTTGATAGCATTTACTAAGGAAAATATATTGTAATCACAATTATCCCAGTTAAATGTATTGTGCCCTATTTTAACGATCTGAAACACAAGTATCAAACGCAAAACGCAAGTTACATTGTGGGAGGGTCCCGGGCGCTTTTGCTATTTTACCGGCGGGATAAACGATTCTTGCGCCCAACGCAAATCTAAAATGGGTAGGTCTGAAGTAGCTTCTATAGTAATAGGTGTGGTTTGGGCGTAACGTGCAATAAACCAATCAGAGCGTCATCTCACATTCCCTTTAAGAGCAGGCGCGCTTGTTCCATGGCGGATTGCTATTATAACGGTGATTTTCTATTGATTTTTCTTTTTACAAAATGTAAATAAAGAAATGTCACAAGACATAGCCTACTTTCCGATGTTTTGGACTCACTCTCACTGAATCACAAGGTTATGAATGCATGGTAATATTTTTGCAATGTAGTCTAACATTAGACTGAGATTACTCTGACAAAGATCTTCTGTCAAATAAGCTTTCCTCTCCCGTTCTGCATTTCTGGGCATTTAAGTTAAGAGCCATTGGCACATGCATTTCAACATCACGTCTCCTGAAGTCCTCTAATATTTCCTAATTAATGTCATCAACTAGTGGTGCAACGGATCATCATTGATCCGTGATCCGTTCGGATCAACGTCTTCGGTTCGGCACACATGTGATCCGCGGATTAATTTCTGGAAAAAAAAAGTTGTGCGCATGTTTAGTCCGCTCACAGCATGGTCATGGCAAGCGGAGGAACGGAGGAGCTTGAACGCCCCGCGCCATTTAAATCCCCTGTATGGGAGCATTTTGGGTTCCCTGTTAAATATAATGATGAAGGAAAGATGTTAGTGGATAAAACCATGACAGTGTGTAGGCACTGTGGCACAAGAAAGCAATATGACAGGGGAAACACATCAAGCATGGCCACGCATTTGAAGCAACATCACCCAGGTGTTTCACTGACAGGAGTGAAAACGAAAGCTGCAAAACAACCGCTTATCACCTTGGCATTTAATCAATTAATCAGACCGGGTTAAAGCCATCACAAACGCTATTGGTGTGTTTATAGGTGCAGACATGGGGCCATATTCGGTTGTGCAAAAGGAGGACTTTAAACATGCTGAAAGTGTTTGTGCCACGTTACGACATCCCATCGCATACGGGACATACTAAAATACTTAATGTAAAAAAGCTTAACATGGTTTAAATGTACCTAAACCAAATTTTTCATGGCCATATCTTGTTATGAAGACTTAAGCCTGTCAAAATAACTAAACCAAAATCCAACGATTATAGAAGTAATCTTACGTTAAAGTTTTCTTCTTCATTGGCTCCTATGGCGAGAAAAAGGTTTAACGTGATTTAATGTACCTAAAAAACTATCAATATTAACCACATTTATCTCTCATGTTGCTCATGATAGCCATTGAAAATTATAATAACAACTAACCCAAATTACAAATATTTTTTATTTTGCTGATCGGAAAAATTATTTGATCCGTGACTCTGATCCGAGGAACGATCCGATCTGTGAGCTTTTTGATCCGTTGCACCACTATCATCAACACATCCATGATTCATGGAAATGTTGCGTAAAACACATCAAGCCACAAAGAATGCTGCGACTTGTAGTACTTCTTCTATCCAAACACCTGACGCGCATTTTCAGTGTGCCAAATATTCGTTCAATTAGGCTACACTGCGTGTTTGTGTGTGTTTTTGATTAAACAGCATTTTACGCACTTGCTGGCATCATAAATTGTGTCATCATTAACCATGTCTTTAACGGACAGATGTTGACCCTTCACAGCCACCCATCCAAGGGGGGATTCCTCATGGCAAAGTTGCCATAAAGGAGTCGTGGCTTGAGCCTGAGTAATTCTGAGTAAAGACATGGATGATTTTACTATTAGCATCGCAAATTACGTGTGTATACTTGTTGATTAAATGGGTTCCCTTGAGGTTTATGTATATCAGTGCAAATAATTAATTATGAATAATTTGAGTAAATGTGTACACTAGATGTATACCCACTTTTTCACATTTTTGGACACCACAATGACTTCCTCGTGTGGTAATATTTTCCTGACTTTAAACCAGGTTTTTCCTGGTCAGTGGCGGAATTGTTATCGGGAACTGCAAGGTAGCACCAGGGAACGTTTGCGCCGGGACATGCCTCTTCTTTTCGCTAAACCACCCAAAGAACGCAAGTTCATTCCCTAATTTACCAATGCGAGTCTGTGGAGGGAAAAGTCCCATATGGAAGATACGGTGCAAGATATGGATTAATACATGCGTTTGTGTAAAAAGTCAATTGCGCTGGGTGTAAGATAGGGCCTACTGAGTTATTGGCCAAAACACATAAATGTTGATTAAAGCGCCCCCTAATGGCCGATCTTTACCAAATTTGGTAGCACACATCGTAGTGGGACATTGAACAAAAATCTCAAGTATTTTGATGATAGCATTTAATTTGGCAGTAATATAATAAAGTTCATATTTTATAGTTAGCTACAAACGTTTGTTAGTTCGTCAATTGCGCATACTTTAACGTAGCAAAATTATTTGGATAACTTTTGGTCAAGTCTGTCTAGAGATGCTAGGTACAAAGTTTTGTGCAGATCGGTTGCACGGTCTAGGAGGAGTTCAAAAACTTTGGTTTGCACATTGCACAATATTATGAATAATCTTGTTATCAGAAATGGGCGTGTCCTATATCATCAGATTCAGCTCAGTTCAAGGTAAACTTGGATATAAGGATTTCTATTGTACAATTTGTAATGTGGGAGTTATAGGTAAAAACACTTTGACATCAGTATAGCGCCACCTAGTGGTCCACATGTGTAATTTTTGGAATGTGAGTTCCAGTAGCCATTGTAGATCTACATTGTAAATTTGTAGTTATTCACATTAGTACAAGGGGTGGATCCAAAACTGGGTCGCATAGGCCATGCCTCTTTTGATAAATCAGAACCCCACTTTAGGGGTGGCCTCAAGAGTGGCCCTAGATGGTAGCCTCAAAATTTGGTAAAAATCGGATGAGCCGTAGATACAATATAATTTTTTGTAGTTAATAGCGCCCCCTAGAAGCCAATTTTCATAAAATTTGTTGGGGAGCCTCAGATGGTCATGTCAAACAAGAATCTAAAGTTTTGCACTGATAGCTTTTTGTATGGCCAAAATATGGCAAGGTTTATGTTTACGTAGCTAGCTACACAAATTTGTTTGTCCGTAATTTATGCAACTTACATCCTAAAAAAATTATTTTGATAACTTTTTGTCAGGTTGGTCTGGTGACCATACTTACCAACTTCCGTGCAGATCAGACCCACGGTCTAGGAGGAGTTAAAAAAAGTATGCTTACGATAAATTACAATTTTCTACCCATAAAAGTACAAGTGGAAATGGGCGTGGCCTATATTACAAGATTCAGCTGAACTCAGAGAACGCGTGCTTTGCAACAACGGTTCCCAGCCCCTTCGGGCTTGGACCCCTAATAACCATTCAACACAAAAACAATAGTGTTCTACCACTTCATGGTTGAACCCTAAGAATAATAATAAGTATTTATTATCCACCAAGGTGATAATTTGTCTTTGGCTCACCAAGCCGTTAGAGAGATATACATAACATTGATGATAGAAAGGACAAAGGACATTAAACTGACATATATATAAATCGTATATATATATATATATATAAATATATATATTATATATATATATATATATATATATATATATATAAATTGTTATTATAAATCAAATTTAAACTTAATGTGATTTCCGCCCTCAATTTTGAATCAACCAATCAAATGACTTCTGCCTCCAAGGCAGATCTGCCTGGAGAACACATTTTAATAACTAAAAGTCCTATAAACTGTAAGCTCGGGCATTCAAAAGAAACCATTCCTGTGATAAGTACAACTGATTTTGGTAAAAGGACGTTTTTCGATAATCTTATGACAACTACAATGTAATGAGACAGCAAGATTTCAACCTAATAAAATAAGTAAATAATGATTAGGGTCTTGGCCATGTAAGAGTGGTAAGGATCAGTGGGTGGGGTTAGGATCAGTGGGTGGGGTCAGGATAAGTGGGTGGGGTTATGATAAGTGGGTGGGGTTAGGGGTTAGGATAAGTGGGTGGGGTTAGGATAAGTGGGTGGGGTTAGGATCAGTGGGTGGGGTTAGTGGAAGGGGTTGGGCAAGGAGGGTGGGCTTAATGTCAGGGGGAGGGGCTTTGGCCCAAATATAATCCCCAACTATTACATCACACCTATACAGACACACACACACAAAATGAAAGTGCATTTGACCCAAAATGCTTTAGCTCATGTAGGGATTAACATAATCTGGTGGTAGGACTAGTCTGGGCTGTGTGTTTGTATCAGTTTGGCAGGTTCAGATTAGGTCAGGAGCTCTGTCTGTCTGTATCAGTCTGGATTTAATGTCATGTCAGCAGAACAAACCACATCTCATTCATACTCCTTGTACTGGTGATAGCTATGTTACAGGTCATGAGTTTAAGTGATTCTAAACTGACTGCGAATTGATTCCCGAACCAATGTGTTCCTGACTAGGAACAGACTGTAATTGTTATGGATGTACAGTAAATATGGCTCTACAGGCCAATGTGGGAATATATACTTTACACTCACTTCTCTTTAAACATCTTTGCTTAGGAGTGGTTAGATTAAGTCATACAGAGAGTCAAATACAGACTGTTTCAGGTCAAATACAGACTGTTTCAGGTCAAATACAGACTGTTTCAGGTCAAATACAGACTGTTTCAGGTCAAATACAGACTGTTTCAGTCTGATCTAGAACAGTTTGAGCTTCCTGAACTAGGGCTGGGCGATATGGCTAAAAACTCTATCACGATATAAGTGTTCCATATTGGTCGATATCGATAATTATTGATCTGTTTTATAACCTATTTAGAATAAGGAGCAGGAAAAATAATTAATTAACTATTAAATTTAAACATTTTTATTTTAAATTTAACCTTCCACTGATTATAATCCCCTTAGTTATAAAGGCA